>VDFB02225699.1:0-59863 GCA_007258455.2 Sequoia sempervirens | reverse complement strand
TTTTTCTATGGTACAGTGATGTAAACTACTTCTTGCATTGTTCTATTTATTACTTGATCACCAAAAGAGTACCATTGGTGGTGATGGATATATGAGAACATGAGAGACAAAATGGGCTTGAGAATTTTGAAAGAGAAATTGAAATAGCACATCACTAGGATTAATTCATAAATGCAAAAAAAAATCAACTGATGCAAAAGTATTAGTAAGAAATAAAAGATAAATTCATATGTGAAATAAAGAACTAGATCGGGGAAGAAATTAGAGGGACATGACTGATCTTCCTAGAGTTTAAACATGTTGATTTATCAATGGTAGGGGGTCAAAATTGCTTTCTAAAGATTGAAATATAATTAGCAAAATAAAAAAAATGGCGATAGATATGTGAGGGAATAATTGTAGGTAAAGAGGGATAGGAATAAACCATTTAGAGGGGAAAAGTTAGTGCCATGAGTAAGAAAAAGAGAGCTAGAAAAAAAGTGAATGGGGAGAGCATGGTGTACAACCAAGAAGAAGTGGAGGAATCTGCGTAGAAAGGGGGGAAATCAAGTTTTTTTGATAAAAATAAAAAATAAGAAGTATGTAGAGATGAGTATGGTATGAACTACCCCTGGATTGAGAAGTGAGAGAATAGCAGGATAATAGTAATAAAGACAAAGCAAGTGGTGTCAACTGGTGCAGGAGTAAATAAATTTAGTTAAAAGATCATTGGCAAGAAGATTAGAGGTTGAATTTGGAAGAGTTAGAATGAAGAAGTAGAATGGAGGGATTTATGCAATATCTAGAAACTTACTTTCCCATAGTTTTTGTTCTTGAGAATTGTATGAGTTCAAATAATTTATTTATGTAATTTGAATTAGTGGTCTGAGATTTAATTTTTTTCCTAATATTTGTAAAAAATAATTAATTATTGATTGACAAACATAGTTTTCAATTCAATAACATAGCAAAATTTTGAGTGTTTCACCATTGGGAATGTGATTTTGTATCATAGTTCCACTCACCAATTTGATCCAACTCACTCACCCATGTACACTTAGTTAACTATTACATGTAAATAGTCAACTCCCTCTAATCCCCTCAAACACTTAGTTGGTTGCTTCATGCAAATATACAACTCATCAATCAATTTTGTTATCTCCCCATTCAAGTAGAGTGAAGAAACAATAATTATTTTAATTAAAAATTAAATATTATGCAAATATTTCATGCTTGCCACCCCTCCTCATCTATTCCCCCAACACTAGACCAAAATTGAGATCCAAGATTAAATCTCATCCATCCATTTGATTCCCTTGAAAATATAAAAAGTAAATTGATTATTCACCATTTTCATAAGAAATATTTCATACATCCAAATTATGTTAGTTTTTCATCTAGGGGATGTAGTTGTTATGTATAAAAGAGTGAATTTTCACCCCATGTGCAATTCCACTTCTTACCTTTATCCACCTTAGAAAACCAAGTTTGGAGGCTTAATTCCACCTAAGCCTACTGCTTCCATCACACTTGGTGCTTGTTTTGAGTGTCAGTGGAGGTGTTTCTTTCAGGGACGCCCATGCGGGGCATAAATGTCCATGGGGTGCGCTTACGTCCCTAAAAAATTCCCACGTCTAGAGCCTGCAAAGGTGTTACACTTCCCATTGGGGGGTCGATTTGTAACGCCCTCCTCAACCGACTGACCCGAATATGGTCATTTTCTTCATCTCCCATTCAAATTCACTCATTCCATATGCATTTCAGCTTCTTTTAATCTTCTTCCATCTTCTACCATCTTCTACACATCTCTTCACATCTCTTCACATCTCTCTAAGAACTTCTTCACTTCATTCACAAGCTTCACAAGCTCTTCTCAAGCTCTAAGCAACTCCTTCACCATCTCCTCAATCTCCAAACACTTTACACTTCACAACAACAACATTAACACTCCACCACTTTAGTAGAGCAAGTGTGGAACAAAACACCATGGCAGTAGAGGCTTGAGTTCCTCTCATTTTCTCCCCCATTAGCCTTGAGTGCTCTTGGTGGAGGTGATAAGCTTTCACTCCTCTCCTCTATTACTTGTTTGAGTAGCATAACACTATTTTGTATTACTTTAAGTGATCTTTACTTCATTTCTACTTTTCTCTCTATCTATTTGGTTGTTCGTGGAGGTGGGAACACCAAAACGGGGTCTGACTGAGGCAGGCCCCTATATAGCCACCCAACAATTTATCTCTCCCTCTTGTGTGCAGGTATTGAAGACACTCACAAGCTAGAAATTTCATCATTCGCATGGTTGTAAGTATTTCCTTTCTTCTCCTTATCGTCTCCATTCCATTTCAATCTTATTACTTCTTATTTATTTCTTGCATTCTAGAGGTTCTTAGTAATCGGAGTGTAAGTCGTCACTTAGCCATTTTCTGAGATATTATTTCTTTTTGGTCCCTACGAGATGCCAACGTGTCTTGGGGACACCAGCGTGCAGCGCTTTCGTCTGTATTCTGTGTTGACGTCCTTTGGCCGAGAGCTTGTCAGTTTGTCCAAAAAATCTTTATGACCTGCTCTTTCAGATTCTAAAACTCTCGTTGTTGTTCCATTGAGGTAGTATAGGGCAGTTCACATCGTGAGGCTCTCTGAATGAAGAGAACTCGTGAGTAGTGAATCCTCCTATATTACATTATGTTTGAAAATTGTGCACCAATATTCCAAAATGAGTGAAAATCTATATTAATCTTGATTTGAGTTTTGCGTGTGTAGGATTTGAGTGTTTTACTTTTTTGATTTTATGTTTGGTTGATTATTCTAATTTTTATGCATTCATTTTGTGAGGTCGACATGAAATGGACTTCTTAGACATCTAAGGCTAGTCCTTGTGATTTTTTTGGAGTTTGATCTTGCAAGTGTGTTCCTTTTTTAGGTGATCCTTAGAGTAATTTTTTTCTAGGAGTATCCTATCACAAAATAAAAATCATAATTACATTTAGGGAGGCTAAAAATTGAATGTTGATATATAATTTTGTATATTTTTTCTATTGTGCAATTTGAGAAAAATTAGACCCCCTAAAAAGCCTAGTAGTACAACATATATAATCTGTGCAATCAGGCTGGGGGGCCTAGCTCGATTGGCTAAAGCATCTTGTTGTAGGAAAGTGGTCACAAGGTCTATTCTCCCCCCAAACTCATGGTACGAGAGGGAATGTCATGCTAGCACCACCGGTCACATAATTTTTTTTACCAGGTGCACTATAGTTTATAGGGGGGTGGATACCTGATAGATTCCTGTAGTCTAAAAAAGTAAATTAAAAAAAATTGTGCAGTCATATTTTTCTATAATAATTGATATTTTGATATATATTCATTTTATCTCTATAGGTGTATACACATAGGTCATAGGTACATAGGGAGATACATAAAGGTATCTAGGATTCTTGGTATATACAAAAAATTGCTATTAGTATATACATACAAATCATTACCAACATATACATACTCACTACCAATGCATATATGTAATCACATAATTTAGTGATATACACATAATGCTCCTAGTGAGATATAGGAGATGTGTACATAGTGAAGTATAGTTATACATACACAATTACATATCTAGTGATATATATACATATAATGCTATTGGTGATAAAAATAAGAGATACATGTAATACATATATCATATATACAATCACTACCATGTACATATCATACAACCCATGCACAATATACTATGTGTTGCAAGTATGAGTAGTTAGTGTTGTCGTTGATGTCAACAAGCCTCTATTGTCATTGATGTCTATTGTTGGGTAAGATTGTTTCAAGAATGTGAGCAGTTGATGTTATACATGCTTTGATTAGTTGCATTATGTTGTCATTAGTAATGCTACTAATGTCAACCTCTACTGTTGTTGTGATAAGATTTTGTGATCTATGGTTGAGTTGCTATGTTGCAATTGGTTCCATTGTGTTAAGGAAGTTCTATAGATGATGAGGATGTGTCTTTGGTGCTTAGTTTCCACGTGCTTTTGAGAAAATTTGATAAAAAGAAGAAATAGTGTGTTGCAGTGTTGTTTTGGGTTGTAGGATTGTGTTCTTCTATTGCTCTGCATTTATTCTAGGTTGAAGATATGCTTATGTGCTTTAGATATGTTGATTAGAGATGTTCAGAGGTCTTGTATCCAAAATTTGGTGTGCTATATTGTTGTGTAGAAGAATTTGTGTTCACTAGAGTGTGAGTTGTGTATTGAAGAGGTGACTGGGAGAAATGTTTATGCTCTGCATTTATTCATAGTTATTTTTTAGGTATTTTTGATCTGAAGGAGAGTTAATAGTATTGGTATCTTTCTTTGGTTGAAGTGGTTCAAGGTTTGCTCCTTCAAAAGTCAGTTTCTCAAGTTATAGTGTATGAAAGAGTAGTCTAGATGTACTGGTTGTGTACGTTCTTTGGGTGAAAGTTGTTGCAAAGGATTTTGTTAGATTTTAGGGTGTTTATGGAATATTCTAGAGTTTTTTCAGGTTACATTTTTTGTCTACGAGTTATGGATAGATCAAAAGAAGTTTGTACTTAAAAGATTAATGGTGTTTACAAGGTTAACAGTCGACCTTGGTGTTTACACTACTTGTGAAGGTGCTTAGTTGTTTGTGGAAGCATGGTGTTGCATGTAAGGATGAATTTAGGTCCTAGTTAAGGTGCTTTATATTCACCTTCATTCATTTCCACCACAAGAATTTTTTGGTGCTGACCTAATTTGAATTTACACATTTGAGGTGCATAGCCAACCTTGGAGAAAGTTTTAAGGTTAAAGACAATATAAATATGAGTTGAGTTGTTGATGGATTGGGTGATAGAAGAGATAGACATGTATGATGTGAATTGCAGATCTAGAGAGATAATTTGAGAAGTGGAGTGTGATATTTCATGTGTTAGATTACTGGATGTGATTAGAAGGTGTCTACAATTCTTCAATCAGGTTGCAAAGGTGTTGGTGAAATTGTGGTGGATTCTCTGTTGCATTGAGATAGTTTTATCTATATAAGATTTCTTCTTTGTTTTCTTTTCTATTTTAGCAGTGAGCCTTTGGAAGTGAGCCTTTCTTTTCTAGGAAGTGGGCCCTTCAATAGTGATCCTTTGTAATTGGTGTTGATATTACTTATATTGTGAGCTAATCCTCACCGTGGTTTTTACCATCTTGGGTTTTTCAAGTAAATATGGTGTTCTCTTGTGTATGTTGTCGTTGTGTTTCAGTTTTTGTTATTTTCTTTCCATGATAAATAATCATAATAGATTAAATGGTTTATTGAATGAATGTGGATCTAAATGTGTATAAGGGTTTTGAAGTTTTAAGGTATAACTGATTCACCCCCCCTCTTAGTTGTCATGTGCATTCAATGATTGGTATCAAAGCAAGGTTCCTTAGAAGAAATATTAACCACTTGAGGTAGATCTAGGATGGAACACAAGAAATAGATCACCATGTTTGATGGCATGAACTATACATTCTAGAAGACAATGATGGAAGGTTAGTTGGTTTATCTTGGAGTTGACATATGGAAGGAAAATAATAATGTTTATACTATGTATACAAATGGTATGAACACTGAAGCTGAAATCAAGGCCTATGAATATAATGGTAAAGTAAGGTATGCTCTCTTGTGTAGTCTTAAAAATTTTGAATTAGAGAAAGTTATGGATCTGAAAACTGCTAAAGAAATCTAGACAAAGTTGGAAATTATTTATGAAGGAGATGATAAGGTCAAACAAGCTAAGATGCAGAATTTGAAGATTACTTTTGAGAACCTATGGATTTCTAAAGATGAAAACATTACAAGCTACATGCAAAGGGTAGATGAAGTGGTCAGTTCCATCAGAGGTCTTGGTGGAAAGGTCAAAGAATCAAAAGTGGTAAATAAAATTCTTAGAATTCTTCCTAAAGCCTATAGTCACAAAGTTTCTACTATTGAGTAATTTGAAAATCTATATTTATATACTAGAGATCAGTTGTATGGATCCCTAATTGCATTTGAAATGAAAGAATTTGGTGCAAATAATGGTGCAAAAGTAGAGACTACTTTTAAGGTTGGAAAATCAAAGAAGATAGAAGAATTAGATCAGGATGAACTTGATGATGTGGAAGCTAACTTTGTGAGAAGGATGAAAAAGGGTACTGGTAAGTATAAAGATAAGTTTCATTTCAAATGTTTAAATTGTGGAAAGATAGGTCACTATGCTTCAAGATGTCGAAACTGAGCTATAAATGACAAAAAAAAGGAGAACAAAGGTAAGATGATTAAGAAAATATATTATGTTAGAGAATATGTAAGTATTTCTGATGATGAATCTGATTATGGAGACGATGATGATGGTGAATGCTTATTTATGGCTTTAAAAGATGAAACCAATTATGCTAACTCTAAAATATTTGTAAAGGAAAGTCCTTCGGAGACAAGGGAAAATACTAAAGGTAATTTGGTATCTAATTTTCATGCTAGACATGATAAGAACTATTAGATAATTGATAGTGAATTCTCTAACCATACGACTAGCGACAAGAGTAAGTTTATTAGACTTGAAATGTATGATGGATGACTTGTTAGATTTGGTGATGATTCAAGTGCTACGATATGTGAAATAGATTCAATTAGTTTTGATGGAAAGCATAATACTAATGATGTTTAATATGTTAAGGGTTTAATGCATAATCTATTGAGTGTTGGAAAAATTTGTAGTAAAGGATACAATCTTATGTTTCAGGATGATGGATGTGAGATCAGAAAATGGTTCAGGATTATGATTGTTGTTGGAAGAAGGACAGATGGAAATGTTTATCATCTCAAGGGTGTTGATGGTCATTACTTTATGACTCAGATTAATGAAAGCTAGCTATGGCACATGTGTCACATTAAGTTTGATAATCTTGTAAGAATCAATTCAGTTCAAGTTGTGAGAGATCTGCCAAAGATTACAAATCCTATCATTGTTTTTTGGAAGGATTGTCAGATTGGAAAGAAAACAAGAAGTTTCAAAGGTAAAGAACAATCTTCTATTAGATTGTTAGAGCTAGTGCATACAGATATTTGTGGTCCTAAAAGAGTAAGAAGTCTTCAAGGTGATTGGTATTTCATTCTATTGATTGATGATTATTCTAGAATGACATGTGTTACTTTTCTCAATGAAAAATTTGAAGCCCTAGATAAGTTTAAATCATTTAAAGTTATGGTTGAGAATGAAATGGACATGAAAATCATGTGTTTGAGGTATGACAGAGGTGGAGAGTTCACCTTGAATAAATTTAACATGTTTTGTGAGAATTTTGACATAAAGAGGCACTTATCTGCCCCTAGAACTCCTCAACAAAATAGAGTGGTTGAAAGGAAAAACAAGATTGTTCAAGAATTTACAAGGACTATGATGAAATAAGAAAACCTAATAGAAGTCTATTGGAGAGAAGAAATTCATAATTTTTTGTACATACTTAATAGAGTTCAAGAAAAAACAAACATCACAAAGACTCCCTATGAGCTATGGTATGAAAGGATTCCAACGGTCAAGTACTTTAGGGTGTTTGGAAGCAAAGTTTACATCAGAAGAGATAAAGAAAACTTGGGAAATTTTGATGCAAGGTCTGATGAAGGTATCTTCCTTGAATACTCTACTAGAAGAAAAGCCTACAGATGTTACAAGAAGAGATTTAGAAATATTGTTGAGAGTGAAAGTGTCAAATTTGATGAATATTTTCAAAATTCAGTGGTGATAGATGGATATGAATCAGATGATCCTACTTGGAGAGAAGAGGAAAAATCTAAGGAAAAGGAAGTAAAAATTGAAGATGAAGAAGCACCAAAAAAACCCCTAGAACCCCTAAGTATGTGGAAAAGAATCATTCTAAAGAACATATCATTGAAGAAAAAATCAAAGGTGTATTGACAAGAAGGAAAGCTACTGAAGAAGAGGTAAATTTGTGTTTACTTTCTAAAGTTGAACCTAAAACAATAATTGAGGCATGCAAAGATGAACATTTGATGAAGGCTATGAAAGAAAAACTACTGTAGATTGAGAGAATCAAACTTGGGAAATTTTCTCAAGACTTGCAAAAAAAAATATAATTGGAACTAAATGGCTGTTCAGGAACAAACTAAATAAGAATGGAAAAGTGGTAAGAAACAAGGCAAGAATTTTGTGTAAATGATACTCACAAGTTGAAGGAATATATTTTGAGGAGACATTTTCTTTGGTGGAAAGAATGGAAGCTATCAAGATGTTTTTGGCTTTTACAACACATAAGGTTTTCAAATTTTATCAAATTGAAGTGAAGTCTTCTTTCTTGAATGGAGAATTAGAAGAATAACTATACATGGAACAACCTAAATATTTTCAATTATCAGACAAATCAAATATGGTTTGCAGATTAAAGAAGGCATGATATGGACTCAAGCAAGTTCCCAAATATTGGTATGCAAGTTTGGATAGGTATTTGATACAACAAGGATTCAATAAATGTACCATATATAGTAATATTTACTTTAAAGTTGAAAAAGATCAAATTTTGATTGCAGCTGTCTATGTTGATGACATAATTTTTGGAGGCAATGAAGAGATGCGCAAGAAGTTTGCAGAAAAGATGAAAAATGAGTTTGAGATTTCTATGTTTGGGGAGATGAATTTCTTCCTTGGGCTACAAATAAATCAAACAGATAAAGGCATTTTCAATTCACAATCAAGGTATGTCAAAGAAATGTTGAAGAATTTTGGAATGGAAGATTCTCAACCAGTATGTACTCCTATGGTTATTGGCTACAAGCTGAGCAAGAATGATGAATCTCCTAAGGATGATCAAAGTAAGTATAGATCAATGATTGGTGGACTACTATATCTAACTACTACTAAATCAAATATTATGCATGTAGTTTGTCTTGTGGCTAGATTTCAAGAAGATCCTAGAGAAACACATGTTGTGGCAGTAAAAAGGATATTCAAATACTTGAAGGGAACTCTAGATCATGGCTTATGGTATCCAAAGGATACTAATTTCACCTTCAGTGCTTACACAGATGTAGATTGGGATGATTGTGTAAATGAAGAAAAAAGTGCAAGTGGTTGTGCATTCTTTCTTGGATGTAGATCAATATCATGGTTAAGCAAGAAAAATGATTCAATTTCTTTATATACTGAAGAGCCTAGGTACATTATAGAAGCATCTTGTTTTACATAGGTGTTATGGATAATGAATACATTGAAGGATATCAGAGTGGTGTATGATGAGCCTATTTCTATCTTCTATGATAACACAAGTGCAATCAATATTTCAAAGAATCTGATAATGCATTAAAGGAAAACACATATCTCAATTCGGTATCACTTCTTGAGGGAGAAGGTTATGGAGAATGAATTCAAGCTTGAATATGTGCCTACAAAGGATCAAATTTTTGATATATTCACTAAGGCTCTTCCTAAAGATACTTTTGAGAATCTTTGGGAGAAGTTAGGGGTTATTGCCCCTCCTTCTTTGAACTACATGCACAAAGATATGAATTAGTCCAATGGATCTCAAGATTCATTCTTTATTATGGATTAATGTTGTTGGCTACCTCTTAGGGGGAGTAGGTAGTAGCATTGTTGGTTATTACAGTCAAAAGGGTGTGTATTGTATTATACAATGGTAGTTGATTTGGTGTAGTTTGGTGTGTGCTCCTAAGGGGGAGTATACAGAATTGTAAATGAAATATTGTTGCAAAATAGTTGTGATAAGGTTGATTGATGTCAAACAAGGAGAATAAGTGATACAATTTTTTTGTCCTTTTCCATTGATTTCAAAGGAGGAGAGAGAGTCATGTGAAAAAGATAATTTATTTAGGGAGAGTAAGTAATAAGCTAATTGAGAAAGAGGTTGAAGTAATGTGAAGAGTTGCTGATATTTAGAGTTGTTGTGTCTTTGATGGTTTTTCATATTATGTGTTTCCATCAATGACAAAGTGGGGGATTGTTAAAAGTATGAGCAGTTAGTGTTTTCATTGATGTCAACAAGCTTGTGTTGTCATTAATGTCTATTGTTGGGTAAGATTGTTGCAAGAATGTGAGTAGTTTATGTTATCCATGCATTGATTAGTTGCATTATGTTTTCATTAGTCAAGATACTAATATCAACCTCTAGTGTTGAAGTGATAAGCTTCTTTGATCTATGGTTGAGTTACTATGTTCCAATTGGTTCATTTGTGTTAAGGAAGTACTGTAGATGATGAGGATGTCTCTGGTGCTTGGTTTCCAAGTGATTTTGAGAAAATTTGATAAAAAGAAGAAATATTGTGTTACAATGGTGTTCTAGGTTATAGGCTTGTGTTTTTCTTTGCATTTTTTCTAGGTTGGAGATATGCTTATGCACTTTATATATGTTGATTAGAGATGTTCAGAGGTATTGTATCTAGAATTTGGTGTGTTGTATTGTTGTGTAGAAGAAGTTGTGTTCACGAAAGTGTGATTTGTGTATTGCAGAGGTGACTGGGATAAATGTTTCTACTCCATGTTTCTTTGCAATTATGTTTTAGGTCTTGTGGATTTGAAGGAGTGTTGATAGTGTTGGTATCTTTCTTTAGTTTAAGTGGCTCAAAGTTTGATCCTTCAAAAGTCAACTTCCTAAGTTACAGTGTATAACAGAGTAGTCTGGATGTACTAGGTGTGTACATTCTTTAGGTGAAAGTTTTTGTGAAGGATTTTGTTGGATTTCAAGGTGTTTATGAAATATTCTAGAGTGTGTTCAGGTGACATTTTTTTTCCATGAGTTATGGATAGATCAAAGGAAGCATGTACTTAAAATCTTAATGGTGTTTACATGGGTAACGATTGACCTTGGTGTTTACATTGCTTGTGAGGGTGCTTAGTTGTTTGTGGAAGTGTGGAATGGTGTATGTAAAGATGAATTTAGGTCATAGATAATGATTTTTATGGTTCTCCTTCATTCCTTTCCACTGTGGGAATGTTTTGGTTTTGACCTATTTTGAATTTACACGTTTGGGGTGCATACTTGACCTTGGATAAAGTTTCAAGGTTGAAGATGATATAAATATGAGTTGAGTTGTTGATGGATTGGGTGATAGAAGAGATAGACAAGTATGATGTGAATTGAAGAGCTATAGAGAGAAAATTTGGGACATGTAGTGTTAGATTATTGGATGTAGTGAGAAAAATGTGTCTACAATTCTTCAATCAGGTTGTGAAGGTGTTGGCAACATTGTGGTGGATTCTTTGTTGCATATAACATTTCTTTTCTATTCTAGCAGTGATCCTTTGGAAGTGAGCCTTTATTTTCTAGACAGTGAGTTCTCCAACAGTGAGCCTTTCTAATCAGTGTTGATATTACTTATATTGTGAGCTAATCCTCACCGTGGTTTTTCCCATCTTGGGTTTTCCACATAAATCTGGTATTCTCTTGTGTATGGTGTTGTTTTGTCTCATTTTATGTTATTTTCTTTCCATGATAAATCATCATAACATATTAAAGGTTTTATTGAATGAATGTGGATCTAAATGTGTATAAGGGTTTTGAAGTTTTAAGGTACAACTGATTCACCCCCTCTCAATTGTCTTGTGCATTCATCATTATGTAGTATACTTATACTATGCACATGGTTTGATCGATATTTCATTTTATTGTATTTTAAATATTTTTTTCTCTCAATAATCCTTTTTAAAATACTATCTCCTAGTCATATGGAAAACTAGGAGCTCCACTAAGTTTAACCCTTGGTTGTAGGATCATTTAGCCTTTGGTAAAGGGGGATTTATTTAAATTCCCAACAAACTACTCATATGATGTTCATACGCATGGATATGAGCCAAACCATAGGGGACTAGACTTCCCCCACTCTATTTAGAATTGCTTAAAAACCACCTTGCACTAAAATTCATGTAACTTTTACATCATTGATTATATTTCTTATTTTTGTAGGTGTTAGAAAGTTAGTTTGAATCTCTACATAATGGACCAAGTTATTTTTAGAGATTGTGTACCCATAATTAATACCTTTCAACCATACTTAGTTGTAATGTACCAATAAGCAGTTAGCCCTAGGAAGTTACTTCAATCCCCCAAAAATTGATGTGTATGTTATGTGTTCTCTCCCCTCATGACATTATGAGTGGTCTTTGATGGTAAAAATTAGTTAGTTTCCCTAACATAGGACTTACCCGTAATGCTTGGACACTACATATTGGTGGGCCTAAAACTAAGTAAACTCCTTATATTGAATAATTTTAGGATTTTTAATGTGTACATTCTTTGTTGTGTGTTGTGAATACCAAGTGCATTTTTGTAGCCTTATACCAAAAATCCAAAGAAAGTAAAAATATAAAAATAAAAACATATTGGTATTTTTGTTTTCTTATATTAGGATATCCTCTTGCAAATGTTTAGGTGTCAACCATCTCCAAATAAAATTTTACATTCAAAAATCATCTACACCCATCAACCCCATTCCATAGCTATTAGGAATAACAATACTTTACATCCTAAGGTCATCCACTCCATCCTACATTTTCAACAAACCCCAAAATCCATATATAATAGTCTCATTTTTAGGATCATCCATAGACTTATTTGATTTTGTATCTCAAATAATAACACCACAATCACAATCCTAGTTCATACTTAGAAATCCCTATTTAGGGTTCATCCTTCAAAATATCACCTATCCCCTCTCCCTAACATTCCAAACCACACACATCCATATATCAAGGAGCTACATTTACATCCCTATCCTAACATCATACATTTTTCAAATCCAACATCCAAGTCATCCTACCAAAATATTAGGCTCAACACCATAATTTATATCCCTATCATGACATCATCTTGTATTTCAAATCCAACATCCAATTCATCCTACCAAAATCTTAGGTCTAACACTATCATTTACATCCCTATCATAACATCATATTTCCTTTCAAATTCAATCTCATCCATCTAGCCCAAACCTTAGTTATATCATCATCATTCACACCCATATCCTAACACCATCCTAACCCCTAACATATTCCTTCCACATCACATATTTACTATCCAAATATAGATATAAAATAAACTCACTCATATCACCTAAAAAACATTCAAAATCAAATCATAGATCATCATTAATTTTAATATAAATAAAAAATCAAACTCCATATCCTATCTTGTCCTCAATTCTTGTATGCTTAAGAATTTTTCCTATATTAAGAAGAAATTTAATTGACAAATCTAAATCATCCTATCACCTTATATAAATTTAGCTTAGGAACTTGGCGTATACTAATTTAATTAGTCAAAGAATCCTAATCAAAATTTCTTAACAACTTTCCTTTCTCAACTAGGAAAGATAAAATGACATATCTTATGTCTTGATTTAAAAGTTACCTTTGTTTTATAACACATAATCATCTATCTTCATGTCATGCCCTAATTTTAGCTCAAAGGAAAAACATAACTAAAAAAAATTCTCACAAAATCCACTAAATATGTCCACCATTCATGACATGGTGACAAACATGCACATTAGATGACATTGCTAGTGCAACCTCATCCTAAGCATGTTGCCTAAGAGTGGGGTAATAGGATAAGTGTGAATGGTAGTGTGTTCACCTTCACACACACCCTAAAAATATGGTGGGTTAACCTATTTAGGTATAGGTGTATCCAAGAGAGACACCATCATGGGGACCCTACTCTTGTGTAACACTCTTGTCAAGTTCACTATGCGAAAACAATGAAGTGGTGCCACACTGGAACCACCCAAGGCCTAGAACAACAAACCTAAATAAATTTCATCTATACTCTAATGTTTAATTATTGTACTATAACTTGTATTAGAAGTAATAGTTAACTAAAATATACACTTAAAATTTAACATGTATACCAACCACATCATCAAGCACTTAACCATTGTTCAGGAAATTTAAAATACTTTTAAATAAATTATTTTTTTCGTATATAACCTTACAATAAACTAAAAAATTTATTAAATTATATCCGACCCTTTGATTTAATTTCTAATTTAATGATATATAAAGTTACTCAACATTCACCTTAATCAAGTTCAATATTTAATTAAACCCATTACTCCAATCCTTGACTAAATTAAAACTATATTTAAAATCAAGCATTCCTCTAAGGTTCACCAAAAGAATCATTAAATAATCTTCTACAAATAATTAGCTAAGTTTCCCAAGTTAAAAATGAAATAATTAAATTTTCTAAAGTTGAACTATACAATCAATCAAGAATTAAAACTAGCACTTGCACCCATAAGATGTTCAAGAGATACGTTGATATGAAATTAAATATAAAATTTAATTGAATCTATAAGATTGTTCAAAGAAACTTGCATGTGAATAATTTCCATAGGGATAAGCAGTTTCTTACCCATTCCCAATATCCCCTCAACCTATGTGGAATCTAGAAATAGATTAAGCAAATGGATTCTAATTTTTTAGATGTTAGACATGGAAAAGTTTTGTAGACATATTAGCAAAAATTTGTAAACACAAACTAAACACATGAACTATTTGTAATATGAATTCTTCATGAATATGTGATCACACACAAAAAAAAGCTTTGTCGGTATCTACCTTACTTATGTGATATCAATAAATAAACAACGATTAGAACATAAATATTTAAGCCAAATTTTGTCATGGTATTATAGTCAGAAATTTTATGATAAACATACATGCAAATGAAGAAGAAAAAATGAGGCACATAAATCATTTGACATAATGCCTAAAAAAATGTGGTCTTCATGTTTTGCAATAATAATAGGATATGCATGAAATGGGTTTGTTGTATAGGATTTAAAATATTTCAACCAAACATAATTGATAGGTGTAAAGACAAATGCCACAATGCTAGCATCATCCCTACATATACCAAAATGGTAGCTTTGGAATATGGTATAGATATTCATCAAAGCATAAAGGATAGAGGAATTTATCGAATGCTTTAATTGCAACTGCTATGGTAGACACACATGCAAAATATAAAAGCAAAGACATGTCATGAAAATGTAAATGCAAAGGTAGGGCATGCAAATTACAATTAAAAGATAAAATTTAATTGAAGATAAGACAATTCAAAGAAAATTTATAACCTTTTTATGAGTAGGAAGAATTTTTCTAATGTCTATGTAAAACCAATTTGGAATAATGAAAACCAAAACAATAACAAATTTCACAAGAAAAGCACAATGTAAAGGGAAAACACGAATCTTATAGGAAATGAACAGCAAATATCATAAAGGAACATACAAGAATATAAATATATCCCAAAAAATTCCCGACATAACAAAATCACACTAGAGAAGCTCAAAAGTAACACAAAAAAATAATATATAAGATAAGGTAAAATTTTAAATCCAAAAAGAAAATATTATTAAAAAATTCATGAAGCCAAAGCAAGTGACTTACTTGTTGGTGTCCCTGCTCAGGACTCCCAGCCCCACCTCCTATAACAATTGTCTCTCCTCTTTGTTGTTGTCTATGGGCCCTAGCTAGATCTTCCTCTCACTTCTGTCATCTCCCAACTGCCTCACCACTTGGATGGGTGAATTTAAGTGGCCTCTTCATTTCCCACCATTCATCGTAGTCATGTGTGGTCCTTGTATCCTTTGCACTTGAGAACCCTGTCCATTGCACTAGCATAAAATGGATGAACTTTATCACTGCCACATGAGGACTAGCCATAGGTCCTCACTCACAAATCTCTTTTTGTGTGTGAGTAAACATGGCATGGTAATAAACAATTGAGACATCCTAGACCTCTCCAAACTACCTCCTGAACCTATCAGGAAGGTACCTTAATTCTATAATTTGAGGTGTTCATTCAATCAACCACCTATTTTGTCAGCAGTATGGGATATTTTCATGATCATTTACACAGGCCTCACAATGCATCTATGGCCTCTAGAGGAACTCATCTACCTTGTCGATGAACCTCCTTCAGTAACCCAAATCTCATAACCACCTCTATGTCAATATAACATCATATCTATATACATAAGGGTTTCATGCAACCCAAGCAATATCTCCAACTAGTTGAGTGAAAACAATGTGCTCCCATGCCCATATGTGTAGTAGTGTGACCTCAATTGATAGGCTCATCATCGATATGTACACCACCTAGTGCATATTATGATAGAGGTGGGCCAATACACATGACCCCTATGTATATATGATGACAATTGTCATAATCCTCTCCAGCACATGACCCCATCCAAATAAGAAATCCATAGATTATTGATCTAGAATGATCACTCCACAAATAATCCCTTTGATCACCAAAATTAAATCATCATAGACTCCCACTCTAAGTCTCAAGTCAATCTCCCCATCCTCAATGGTGAGCTCATCATTATGTAGGACTCACTCCAACACCTATGCCCCATGGTCAGTGTCATATATAACTCATGCAACCTCAATCAATATCTTGAGAATCCTCCAGACATCCTCAAGGGTGATAGTGGCCTCTCCAGTTGAGAATTTGAATGACAGGATCTCATTGTGCCACCTCTTGAAAATTGTGGTCATGAAATCCTGATGGGCCTAAATCTCAGTCATGAATGCAATATGAAATAACTTGATAGTTCCTAGGAACTCAATGTCCATCTCACTCAGGTGAGCTATCTGATCGAATACTCTAGATTGACACTCCCTAGACAAGATTAGATCTAGAATAGTCTACAAGCATAGCGCCCACAATGCCAATTTGTTGAAAACTTGAAAAAATATCTAATTTTGTAGACCTCTAATTAGTTGTGACCTTTTTTCAAAAGGTTTCTCTTTATCCTAGTCAAATGCGAGCTTTTTTTTCAAAAGAGTCACTTTATCAAATCAATTGTGAGCTATATTTTAAATGCATTTCTTTAAAATAATCAAATACAAAATTATTTTTTAAAGAAACATGGGTTGTAAAACGTGTTGTGACACCATCAAAAGTATAGCATCAGGTTTCAAATGTCCATCTCCCTAGTTGACGGAAACACCAGCTAGGTAGAATTATTTAATTATTTAATAAACTATCATTCTTCTTATCCCTCATAATTAAACAATTTATTAATTATTTAATTATCTTATATTCTTCCACAATTAAATGAATTATTTGATTCATTTAGTCTCACATTCCCTCCAAATAGAATATTCCAAATTTTAAATTCAAAGCAAATTCAAATTTGATAATATCTCCCTCCTAAAATATCTCAAAATATCTTCCTAAATTTTAGGGAAGAGCTTCAGTTAAGTGAGCCTTTCCTCTTCATGCATGGCCTCTCCACCCTTCAATCACTAATGTAGGAGCATCCAGGGTGTATGAGCAATCTTACAACAATCTGTGTTATTTATTTTCCAATAACAGTTGAATTGGCTTTAGCTAGCTGAGTATGGTAGTCTACAAGAGTTTGGGCTTAGGAGTAAGCATCATCCAATGTTCGGTCAACAAACACATCAGAGTGACATGGAGATTTTAGAGGAACCTTTTTTCATGTCCCTTCAACATAGCGATGGTGTGGGAAACAACAGTGGATAGTTACAAAGGCTCTACATTAGGTTGACAAGTGAATGTCGATAGGACAACGTGATGATCCCTTCAATACTCCGACAAGGTGTTCGCAAAGTTGGTATGTTCATATAGGAAAGAAATATCATTTTCAGCAGGATATAAATACAAGTCTCTTCAACATTCTGACAAGCCTTTCATTAGAGAGACAAACACATTTTGGCAGAATATCAAAGTGAGTCTCTTCGACATACCGATAAGATGGGACCCAACATAGTGTGATAAAGGATAATGATAATGTCAACAGGAAATGTGGCAGTGAGCAACTGTCGATATATCAAGATGTACTAGTGACATTGGTTGTACGGTGATGATAGGGATGACGCTTAGGTAGTGGGGACCACTCGATCAAAGCTACAAAGAATATTGGTGAAACCTTCTCATTTCAGGAGTTACTTGGGAGTCCCTTCGATGAAGTGATAAGTGATAGGTGGACAATGGCGTGCATTGAATAAATGGAAAAAGATGGTTGAGTAAGGTGATGACATTTGTTACAATTTGTTGATTTCACATGTCCATTGTGAATCAATGTGATCAATGATTGGCATTGGCCTAACGATGAAGCATAGATTTGAAGTTTTCATGGCGTGATGTTCATTGGAAGACCATGGTGGTACTATTAAAACATGAGGGGGAGGAATGTCTATAAGTCAAGCTGACTAGAAGGAGGAGAATAGAGCTAGACAGAGAGATATAGATTGAGACAAATAGAAAGGGAAGGTGGCAGAATAGCATGTGGATTATGAGATCGTGGGACTAAGTTTGAAGGCCGATCTGCATGTTTGACTGATGTTTTTGTAATCAAAGCCCATATGATGGCATGCAATGTTGTAATGTAATTTCAGTAATAAAGGAATTTTTTTCTCTTCTCTTGCATTTTTTTGTGCAAACTTGTGTTGTTGTGGTGAATTTTAGTTGTAAGGGGAGTACCCTTCATCAAGTGGTAACATAGCAGGTTGTCTTGAGTTTATAAATAGAGCACTGAATGTGAGGAAATTTGCAGTAGGACCTATGAGTGTGGGTTGAGATTAAAATGCCTCCTATACTTTCCCAACATGGTAGAGGCAAAGACAGAGGTGGTAGAGGAAGAGATCCACCTAGAGATGAAATTAGAGCCCTCAGAAGGAAATTAGAAACCTTGCAGGAAGAGGTTTGTAGGAGAGAAGTGCATCAAGAAAGAGATGACAGTGAAGATGAAACTAAGGACATAATAACCCGGCAAAAATAACCCAAGGACAAAATAACCCAAGGTCATAATAACCCATGGACAAAATAACCTGTGGTCAAAATAACCTATGGACAAAATAACCCATGGTCATTTTAGATCAAGCTAGTAAACTAGAAATGACATAAAATAAATTATAAATATGATTGTGAGGCATCATAGCCACTATTCAGGGATGTTTTTTTCCATTTCTCTCAATGCTTGTGGAGGAAAGTTCAAGAAGAAGGTCTACAAACACGTTATAGTGCCGATGAAGTATTTGCATATGAGATCAAGAAAATTGCTGCATTAGCTTTCATGCCTCAGATAGACGTAATTGATGCATTTGAAACACTTCAATAATCTCCTTATTATACAGAACATGAGGAGACCTTGCAACCCATAATTGATTATTTTGAAGACACATGGATTGGCAGACTAACCAAAAGAGGCAACAGACAATCACCCAAGTTTCCAATCACAATGTGGAATTACTATTCAGCTACTCGAGATGATATTCCCATAACCAATAATACTATTGAGGGATGGCACAAAGGATTTAGTGAATTGCTTCAAGCATTGCACAACTCAGTTTGGAAATTCATCAAAGCAGTGAAAAATGAATAAAGTCTCCAAGAGAAAAGAATAGAGAAATATATGGTTGGATACACTGGGCAACCAAGCAAGAAAAAATACTGTGAACTCAAAGAAAGAATAAAAATATTGGTTAATGGTTATGGCAACCATAAAATTTTAGATTATATAAGAGGCATCGCTCATAATTTGACACTTTAATTGAAATTTTGAATAATAAAGTTTTTTTAGCAACATAATTGTAATTTATAAATTTTGTTTTCCTTTCTCTATATTCTTATGGGGATATTTTGTGCATGGGTTATTCTAACCACGGGTTATTTTGGCTTGGGTTATTATGACCTTGGGTTATTTTGTCCCTGGGTTATTGTGTTCGGGTTATTCTATCCAGGGTTATTTTGGCTGGGTTATTATGTCTTGTAACCAAAGAATAGGATCAAATGGATCCCAAAGAAAAGAGATTGTTGAGAGCAATAGCCAATCTTGGAAAGAAACCAAAAATGGAGGTTTCAACTTTCAATGGAAGTTTGAATCTTGAAGAGTTGACAGATTGGATCAACGACATGGAGGAATTTTTTGAGTTCAAGGAGATTGAAGACCCTCGTCGAGTAAGGTTTGTAAAGAAAAAGTTAAAAGGTCATGCAAGTATATGGTCGAAAGAGATTCATCTTGAAAGAGGAAGAAAAGGGAAAGAGAAAATTTCCAAATGGAATAGAATGGTGGCCAAGATGAAAAGGAAATTTATTCCTGTAGATTATGAGTTGGAGTTGCTCAAGAAGATACAGAGTTTGAAACAAGGAATGAGGATGGTGAAGGAACCCATAGAGGAATTTCACAAGAACCTGATTAGAATAGGAAATTTTGAAGCAAACACGAAGAAAGTAGCTTGTTACCTTAATGTGTTAAAGCCAAGCATACAAGAGGAGTTGGCCTTAGTGAGAATATACACCATTGAGGATGCATATCAATTTGCATTGAAGGTAGAAGAAATATTGAATAGAAAATTTGAGAATAAGCAAAAAGGGAAGGGTAGAGATTATGTGCAAAAAAGGCAAGATGAGTAGAAAATTAGAGACACTAAGGACAACAAGGATGAAAGAGGTGAGAGCTCAAACAAGTCATGTGAGAAGAATTATAGAGGTAGAGGAAGATTGGGTAGAGGATTTGGAAGAGGAGGCTTCCAAGGAACATGTTTTCAATGCGAAGAAGGAAATAGAGCTTTTGAGTGTCCTCAACATCAAGGAAGGACAAACAGAAGACCGGAAGGTAATGCTTGATTTACCCATGTAGATGAAGATGCTCAATCTTCACATTTTGAAGATGGTGAAAGGGGCGAGTCCCTTGTTGTCAGAAGATCCTTGTTGAATGAGAACAAACCAAACCAAAGAAAGATCTTGTTCTACACTGGATGTAAGTGTGAAGGTAAAGTTTGTGATGTTATTATTTATGGAGGTAGTATAGAGAATCTTATTTTTGAGGAAATGGTGAACAAGTCATAGCTATAAATGAGAAGGCACCCACATCCATATAGAATTTCTTGGTTACTGGATGACCGTAAGATTTTAGTGAATGAAAAATGCTTGGTAAGGTTTAAGATTGGTGATTATCATGATGAAGTTTTGTGTGATTCTATATCTATGGATGTTTGTCACTTGTTATTGGGAATACCTTGGCAATTTGACAAGAAAGCAGTGCATGATAGGTATGCTAATACCTACTCCTTGATAAAGGATGGATTCAAGCACAAGTTGAAACCTTTGAATAAAGAAGGAAAGGTATGTAATAACACTGAAAAATGCTTGGTTAATGGAGTTAGACAATTAGTTAAAGAGGATGAGGATGAAGATCAGGATTTGCTAATGCAAGTTGCAGTTGTGTTGATTGGATTGAGAAGGGGTAGAATGAAAGTTTTGGTGGAGAAAGAAGAGGTAAAATCTGATTTTTGTGAAAATTTTGTTACTAATTTATGTCAACATGATGAGATTAGTGTAGATGAAGGTATTGCAGTAGTGAGTATATTGATGAATGAAGGTACTACAGTTGTAAGAAAGGAAGAAGGTGAGAAAGTGCATATTGGTTTGTTTGGCGAGCTTCCTTTTGCATCAGTTGATGATTTCTCATGTGATAAAGAGATTTGTATGGATGAAAATTTATTGTAGGATGGAAGAGAAGAATATTTTGACAGTTTTATTGAAATTGAAATGGATACAGAGGAAATGGATGGAGAGGATAAGCATTTTGATTATGTTACTAACATTGCATCTATAGCTGAAACTTGCTTTTTAGGAGACATAGGAAGGGAGGAACACATGAAACAAATAGAGAATGAAAATGAAAAGATTGTTGCAACAATAATAGGGGAAGAGGTAATGCATGAGTCTCCTTATTTTATTGAAGAAGATAAAATTGTTGATTATAATTTTCCAGCATTTCATAGTGCAAATTGGTGGGAATTGGAATTTGTGAAAAGAGGAAGGAAGAGGGGAAGAATGAAAGATGGAATGGGAATCAAATTGCAAAGGCATGCTCATAAAGATAAGGTAAATAGATGGATCCACTACAAGCATAAGATCTACAAATGTTTATGAGTTCAAATCATGAAAATTTTCAAATTACCTTGGTTGTCTGATGTAGAAGCATCCAAGAAATACGAGCAATCTTGCATCAATCTATGTTTTTTATTTTTCAATAAGGTTTGAATCAGCTTCAACTAGCTGAGTATGGCAATCAACAAGATTTTAGGCTTAGGAGTAAGCAACATCCGTAATTTAGTCAAAAAACACATTAGAGTGACATGGAGATTTCGTAGGAACCTTGTTTCATGTCCCTTTGACATAGCGATGGTGAGGGCAACAACAATGGACAGTTACGAAGGATCTACATTAGGTTGACAAGTGAATGTCGGTAGGAAAACATGATAAGTCCCTTCAATACTCCAACAAGGTGTTCATAAAGTTGGTATGTTCATATCGGTGAGACATAATTTTCAGCGGAAAAAAATACAAGTCTCTTCAACATTCTGGTAAGCCTTTCATCAGAGAGACAGAGACATTTCAATGGAATATCAAAGTGAGTCTCTTTGACATTACTGATAAGATGGGACCCTACAAAGTGTGATAAAGGATAATGATGATGTTATTAGGACATGTGGCGGTGAGTGACTAGTCGATATACCAAGACATATTGGTGATGTTGGTTGTACGGTGATGACAAGGATGATACGTAGGCAGTGGGGACCACCCGATCAAAGATACAAAGAATATCATCAAGACCTCATTTTAGGAGTTACTTGGGAGTCCCTCTAACAAAGTGATAGGTAGACAATGACATGTACTGAACAAATGGAAAAGGATGATTGAGTAAGGTGATGACACATGTTCCAATCTGTTGATTTCACATCTTTGTTGTGAATCAACACGATCAATGATTGGCATCGGCCTAACGATGAAGCATATATTTGAAGGTGGTTTTCATGGCTTGATGTTCATTAGAAGACCATGGTGGTACCACAACAACATGAGGGGGAGGAATTTATATAAGTTAAGCTGACCAGAAGGAGGAGGACAGAGCCAAACAGAGAGATATAGAGTGAGATAGAGATAAAGGGAAGGTGGAAAAATAACATGTGGGTTATGAGATCATGGAACTAAGTTTGAAGGTAAATCTACATGTTTGATTGATTCTTTTGTAATCAAATCCCATATGATGGCATGTAATGTTGTAAATGTCATTTCAGTAATAAAGGAAATATTTTCTCTTCTCTTGCATTTTTTTTGTGCAAACCTTTGTTGTTGTGGTGAGTTTTAGTTGTAAGGGGAGTACCCTTCATCGATCACTCTCCACCATTGATTTCATCTTTCAATATCAACCATCGATCAAATATACTAAGATTTTAAAAAAAAATCCTTTAGCCTTAATTAATCCTCCTCAAAGTTTTGATCTAATTGGTAATTCTTTCCAATTGAACTTCAAACCCTCAATCCTCTATAGCCATCAATATTACAATCTTTTACATAATTTAATTATGATAAGCATGAGTAATCCAACATATCAAGGCATAATTATAAATTCCAACAATGGAATAAGGACTTGCATCTTTGGGTGAGGTAAAAGTAGGGTTTAATTTGGTTTATTTTCTTGTTTCTTGTTTATTTCATTTTATTTTAGCTTGTCAATTCATTGGTAACATGGGTGTAATTTTATCAATTGGGTCTTTTCTTTGTGATTTGATTCTAACCCTTTTTTGTTTGTCCCTCTTGATCAATCTTTCCATTATCCACATTCACAATCACTTTAGCATTAGAGAGAAAGGGGATAATTTAATTAAATGTGATATAGGTGAGTATCAATGGTTGGGAATAATGTGCAAAAGTGTTGTGGGATTTTTATAAGTGGAATTTCAAATCCTTTGTAGATAACTTTATAAAGGTCAACTAGCTTTAAAATTTCATTCACTATGTTGGTCTTGCTAGGGCTATGAAGTTATCCTTTCTCTACATCACATGTTCTTGTATTGTGTGAAATCCTCATAATCATAAGGATAATTACATAATATTAACTCTAATATAATTAAAAAAAGATACAATAGTCACACTAAGATTTATTGAAAACAAGGTGGAACTAAGATGAAAATTAACTTATGTATGTGAATTCAAATCTGAAAAAAAGATTACCAAATCTGATTATATGTATGTGATTGCACATTCACCATAATAGAAAAATTAGCAAACAAATATGACACCATATTTATGTGGAGAAACCCTTTCAGGAAAAAACTCCACACTAGAAAATAGGGAAAGTATATTATTTATCTTCATAAGAGAGATACATCATAATACACTTCCTTGTTATTATCCTACAACCTAGATGCTTCCATAGACCTATAAATAACACAAGATGATAATACCATCTCAAGGATCCAATTTATAGAACTTATGGGAGGTAAAGCCACAGTGGTAAACCAAAACAATAGGTTCCAAAACCACTTGTAAAAACCCATGCCCCATCCTTGGAAATCTAAGGTTCATGATAATAAAATTAATTAATATCCACAAGTCTTCAACATGGGTGCCTAACCCATAGCCTCTTCGACTTATACCTTCAAGAAGCTTTGATGACTATTCATCTTCCAAGTGGAACACCAATGGACACCTATTTTTCTCCAAACGTGGAGCCCCATTGAAAACCATTCACATTCCCAATGTGAATATATAGGAGGGATAATTTTATCCTTCAGTGATGTGTAACCTCCACCAACATTAAATTACTCTTGAAAATGCAATTACAATATGCCAATATTAAATACATTTCTCATATGTCTCCTAGGACACTTTCCAAGAAACATGGAGACATAAAAAATGCCATAGGTTTGCAAGGTAAATTTCACCTAACCTAACATTCTCCTACTTGAAATTATGTATTGCAATTACATCCAAGATATATGAATAATAAATCAAGTACAATGATAAAGGCCAATGACCTTCTTGCACCAAGAGAACTTATAGATTGTCACTAGCTTCGTAAGGGAATCTACAACATTCTCCAAAGTGTTGACCTTATCAATCAATAACTTACCATTCTTAACCATCTCTCACAAAAAGTGATATTGAACATCAACATGCTTAGTATGAGCATGATACATAGGATTTTTGACCAAACAAATAGCACTCTGGTTGTCACATCCAATCCTTACTATCCTACAATCAAAACCAATGTCATTACCAAGTTTCTATAACCATACTACCTCCTTAGAGGAATGTGTAGTAGCCATATACTTTTCTTCAGTGGTGGGAAAATCAACTGTAGGGTGCCTCTTACTCATCCAACTCACATAACCTCCAAAAAAGGTAAATACATAACCACTAGTGGACCTTCGACTATCCAAGTCACCTACACAATCTACATCAACAAACCCATATATGTATAATGACTTGACCACATCACCAGTACCATGATAAACAAACCAATAATCTTAAGTACCACACAAATATTTAAACACCCTCTTAACAAAAGTCCAATGCTCTTTACCAAGGTTAGACATAAACTTTCTTAGAATTTCCACTTCTTGGTCTATATTCAATCTAGTGCAAACCATTGCATATATTAAACTACCAAAAAAACTAGCATAAGGAACCTTATTCATATCCTCAAAATCATCATTATAATTAGGACACATATCCAAGATAAACTTAGTACCAACTACAAATGGAATATTAACTAGCTTATAGTCATGCATATTAAACCTTCATAAAATTATATCAACATACTTACTTTGACTTAACCAAAGCTTTATGTGATCTCAATCTCTATTGATTTCCATCCCAAGAATATATTTTTCAGCCCCCAAGTCCTTCATATCAAATACACTAGAAATGTGTGTCTTGAGTTCCCTAATCATCATCTTGGTGTTACCCATGAACAAGATATCACCAACATACAAGATAATAATTAGAATATGATCATAAATAACCTTAATATAAACACAATGATCTTCCTCGAGCTGCTCCTAAGAAAACCCAACTTCAATACAAAATAATAAAACTTCTAATACCACATCCAAGGTGATTGTTTCAAATCATACAAATATCTCTTCAACCTACAAACCAATTGTTCTTTTTCTTTCACAACAAATCTATTAGGATGTCGCATATAAATTTCCTCCTTAAGATTCCCATGCAAGAAAGTAGTTTTAACATCCATTTTATCTATCTTAAAATAATAAGTAGTAGAAATAGATAATATAAATCTAATAGAAGTTAAATTTACAATAAGAGAGGATATTTCACCAAAATGAACTCCCTCTCTCTAGGAGCAGCCCTTAGCCACTAATCAGCCATGCATCACTTTAACCAGTCATTTGCACCAAATTTATTTTTAATAACTACTTGCAACCAATGGTATTCCTTCCTTTGGTAAAACTAACAAGATCCCAAGTGTCAGAACTATCCAAAGCTATAATCTCCTCTTGCATGGCTTGAAACCAATACTCACTTTCCTCTGAAGAGAGAGCCTCCCTAAAATATCTAGGCTCATCATCAATACTCAACAAAGCAAATACACAACACTAATATGATGGGCTATACCTATCAACTAGATTTTGTTTCCTTGTGTACCTCCTCAAGGTAGGAGTAATGGGCTCTAATTGTTCTTCTTTTGTGCTCTCATCTTGCACATCCTTTGAACTATCTAAACCCTCTTCTTGTTCTGCATCCTCAAATCCATCTGATTGTTCTTCCACATGTGCATCTTCATACTTCTCAATCATTTTCTCAAAATTCATTGTCTTTGTCTTATATTTATACTTTGGTTTTTATTTTCTTGAGTAAGCTCTAAACTCATTGAAAATCACATCTTTAGACAATATTATTTTACGGGTTATAGGATTCCAAAGCTTATAACCTTTTACATTCTCACCATAACCAACAAATATGTATTTGTGTGATTTTGGATCTAATTTAGATCAATTCTCTTGAGGCACATAAATAAAATCCTCACAACTAAAGACCCTTAAGTATGAAATAGACTTCTTTTTACCTATCCACACTTCATAAGAAGTTTTGTCAACAAGTGTTAAACAAGGAGATCTATTAATTAAATAACAATTAGTACCAACCTCTTCTATCCAAAAAATATTTATCAAGATTAGCACTACTCAACATAATCCTAACTCTTTTCATTAGGGTTCAATTCATTATTTTTGCTACCCCATTTTGTTGGGGATTATAAGGAGTTGTATTTTTACAAACAATACTTACATGCTTACAAAATTCATCAAATTCTTTGGACAGTATTCACCGCCATTGTCAAACCTCAACACTTTTATATTACAATATGCTTTCTTTTCAACTAAGGAGTTAAATTCTTTAAACTTAGTGAAAATTTTAGATTTTGAAGGCATAAAATAAATCCAAGTGTATCTTGATACATCATCAATGAAAGAGATGTAATACCCATATTTATCCAAAGAGTCAACATCCACTAGTCCACATACATCTGAATGAATAATCTCTAATAATCTCTTTGCATTATTATTTTTTCTAGAAAGTGATGATCTATTTTGTTTTTTAGACACACAATGTTTACAAAACTCATTTTACCAATAAAATAATTAGAAATAATGGCAACCAATTTTTTGTTTAGAATAGTCTTAAGTTCTTTTTCACTTATGTGACCCAATCTATGGGCCACAATATACATGCATTTTCAATGTTAATTAAATTGACAGAGTTACATCAAGTAGAGGCATTTAACCTAAACAAATTCCCTATTTGAGATCCTTTAGCTATCACCAAACTTCCTCTTACCAACCTACAAGATCAAACTTATTGAATGTCACATGCATACGAGAATCATTCAACTTGGACACTGAAAGTAAATTTCTTGCAAGTACTAGAATATGAAAAAACATTATCAAGAGTTTTAATCCTCCCATTAATGAAACAAAACTTTACATTTCCATTACCAAAAATCATCTTTGTGTTATTTTCACTAAGGAAAACTTCTCCATCATATTCATTGTAATTAGTAAACCACTCTTGGTGAGGAGTCATATAGTAGGATCAACCTGAATCAATAATCCAAGCATCATCACTAATAGTGTTAGATGAAATAAATAAAGCATAAAAATCATCCATCAAGGAATTTTTCATGGAGGAATCAAAATTCTTTTTCTTGTTCCTATATCCCTTCTTCAAATGTCATCTTTTATCACAATTCAAACACTTTACTCTACTCTTTTTAGGGGTTTTAGAATGTCCTTTAGACTTATCACTCTTATTATCCCCTTTAGGCCTATTCTATTTAAACCTACCTTGCAAATGCAAGGCATCATGGGAGACAACATTCATGGAATTTATACTCATCTCCTCTAAAATAAGTATGGATATCATGGAGTCCATCTTTGGTTATGCATTACCACTACTTATGGCAATAATTAAAATTTCCCAATATTCGATCAAATAACAAAGAAACAAGACACATTTATCTTCATCTTAAATTTTAACATTTATGGATATTAGTTGAATTATAATTAGATTAAAAGAATTTAAATGAACTGTTAAATATATTCACCATATTTCATTTTTAAAGAATATAATCTTTTTGAGATAGAACTTGTTATACAACCTTTATTTTGATATATATCACCTATCATTTTCCACAACTTATATGTAGTGTCTTCAGTGGAGACATTGAAAAGGAAAAAAATTGTAAGACACAGTCGAATGGCTCCTCATTCCTTCTTGACTAAATTTTTCCAATCTTCATCAAACATTGTAGTTGGTTTACTTTCTTGTGAAATTGGAAACCACTTATCTCTCTCTTCTAGGATATCCTCTGTATTTAATTTTCACATCTCATAGCCTGTTCCATTGAACTTCTCAATATCTTTGCAAGAGGTAGAAGCTATGACATATAATATTCTTCACAAATCTGTGATATACCATAAAAATAAAAGTTCCCAATACAACCAAAATACCTCCAACACTTAAGAGAAAGGTGTCCCTTTCTAAAAAAATATTTGTTTCAATACCAAATGTTGAAAAAAAAGGTGGAACTAAGTTGCAATATATTAACTTATGTATGTGAATTAAAATCTGAAAAAAATATTATCAAATCTGATAATATGTATGTGATTGCACATTCACCATAATACAAAAATTAGTAAACAAATATGAAACCAAATTTACATGGAAAAACCTTTTTGAGAAAAAAACTCTACACAAGAAAAGAGGGCAAGTGTATTGTTATCTTCATAAGAGAGATACACAACAATACACCTTTATATTCTCCTACAACTTGGATGTTTCCATATACCTACAAATAACACAAGATGATGTTGTTGGTAGATGGTCACCACTCCCCTTGATATTTGTGGCATGGACTAACTGCCTCTTGTGGATTCGTTAACTATGGCAGTTGTATTGGGCATTAATAGGTCGATCTTTTGGTGCAACGGTAACTGTGGGCCAACAATTGGTATCAAAGCCAAAGGTGCCAGGTTCAAATCCCCTTCAATAATGCTGAGAGGGAGTTTGTTGGCAAATGGTCAGTGCTCCACTCAATATTTGTGACATGGACTGACTGCCTCTCGTGGATCTGTTAATTCTGGCAGTTGTATCGGGCATTAATAGGTTGATCTTTTGGTGCAACGAAAACTATGGGCCAACAGATGCTACCATCTTAAGGATCCAATTTATAGAACTTATGAGAGGAGAAACCATAGTAGTAAACTAAAAAAGAGGTGTCAAAACTACTTGCAAAAACCCATGCCCCATCCTTGGAAATCAAAGAGTCATAGTAATAAATTTAATTAATGTGCAAGGCTTCAACATGGAAACCTAACCCATAGCCTTTTTAACTTCTACCTTCAGGAAGCTCCAATGATTGTTTAAATTCTAGGTGGAACACCAATGGACACCTGTTTCTCTCCAAACATAGTGCTCTAGACTCAAAACCATTCACATTCCTAATGTGAATGCCCAAGATGGATAAGTTTTTCCTCTAGTAATTGGTAACCTCCACCAACATTAAATTTTCTCTTAAAAATGCAATTATAGTATGCCAATGTTATTTATATATTTCTCACATGTCCCCTAGGAGACTTTCCAAAAAACATGGAGACATAAAATGACATAGGTTTGCAAGGTAAATGCTACCTAACCTAACAAGGAAAATTTGAGTACAATCCTACCCAAGTTTCCTAAAATCAATTATTGGACACCTTTTGGTAATGTGATGACCACACTCTAAAGAATCACTAGGTGTATCTAAAGGCCTTCTATTATAATGTAGTTGCATTCTATTATTGAGATATTTATTATTAGGGGTATTTGAGCTTTTTTAGAGTTGGTGAACCATAGGAATAGGGTACTACACCTTTTGGGAGATGGAGTAGACACACAAGGGGGTTAGGACCTCCTCCTATTTTACTCTTAGTTCATTAAAGGAAACCCTAGGAGCAAAAAACATAATGATTCAATTGAGAGAAAGGGTCACTACTAGGTCTCTTTAGGTGTGATTAAAGGGGGTTCATGACTAAGAAAATTCTTAGAAAGAAGGAAATCAAAGCAATATGCAAATCTAGCTATGTAACCTAGGAAATGGAACTTAAAATTAGAATAATAAATTATGAATAAATAGAGAAGTACCTAGAAGAATGGAGATTATTGAAACAAGGTTTTCAATTCCAAAATTATGACTTTTGATGTGAATTGGGACTCATACGTCATACTGGGTGATTTAGTCCCAATTTAGGGCTTCGGGCTAAATCTGGAATCTATAACTAGTAAACCAGGGTCTATAGGAAATGACTAAAAATTGGTATACTGGGACTCATACGCCCAAGGTGACGATTTAGTCCTAGTATTAGGATTTCTCCCAAACTATGGTATCCTCTAGTGATCTTTTGTAGCTTCTCTCCTATCTAATTTTGAGTCTAAAATTTTGAATTTTGACCTGTAGGTGACTTTTCATGAAGATGGAAACTTCTTGAAAACTTTGACAACTTTCTTCAATATTGCAACTTTGTCTTCAAAGGATCTTCAATACTCAAAACACTTAGATTTGTAATCACACATTTAGAGGGAGAAAAATGTTGTTTTGTTAGTGGATAAGAGTTTTCCTTAGTCAAACCTCATTTTGGTAATCAAACATTGAAATGAAATGAAATAGAATGAAGGAATTATGAATGAACAATATGCTATGTTGCAACTCACCAAACCCTTGAAATAAAGGCTACAATCTTGTATGAAATGGATAGCATGAATATATATCTTGACTCTTGATTTTTTATATGAAATAATTCCTTTAAATTCCTGCTTGAATCATGAAAACCTACATCACAAATGTTAGCTCAAAAACACACATGATGCATGAATCTTGAATATAGCTCCAAAATGCTTGATAGTCAACTCTTGAATGCTCTTGAACGCTCTCTTGATCATAAATTTTTTTATAATGCTTGAATAATTGAATTGCTAGATCACATTTGCTCATGAAAATTGCTAGGATAAAATATGTGAAATAACCTTGTATTTATACTTGTTTATGTCGAATTTCTTGAAATTACAACACGGCTACAAGCCGACATCAAATCTAGGAGAATAAAATCCCACAAAGAATTTAATTTAAAATAGGTCCAAGCTAAAGTGTTCCAATCATATTCCATTTGGGGCATATGAGTCCCAATAGCCTAAGCTTGAGACACAAATTTCAAGAAATTCTTAGTTCTATACCATATTCAAGATTAGGCCTCGAAACCTAGGTGGGACCTATATTCCCAAGGTAGCATATGAGTCCCAGATCACTAGATCTAGAACACATAACCCAAAAACATTAAATTACAATTTTTCATTTATTGAATGTCAGGATTATCCTCAAGAAAAGGCATTAAATAAGGCTTGTGGATGTAAAATAGGGCCAAATAAGGCATAAAGAAGCCCAATTTTAGCAAGGGCCCAAGAAAGTGTAAAAATGTAAAGGGATACATTTTTCTACACTACATATAGCCCCCACTTTAGTGAGAGGAAGAAATTTCTTTAAACTCATACTAATGTAGAAAAAATCATATCAAGAGGGGTCCAAGTGTACCAATGCTAGTAGGATAGGACAACAACAATCAAGAGGGTTGTGCAAGCCCCCAAGACCAAGATCCTATGGAAAACAAACATAGGCACAAAAGAACACACATGTAAATGATGGATGAAGTGACAAGGTACAAGCATACACTACCTAAGACACAAAGAGAAAGAAAAAGAAAAAGAAGGGCAGATCAAGCCTTGACCATTTGTCCAATGTGATGTGGATCAGATATAATTCATTTGTACAAAAAAAATTACAAGGAACATGATGTCCACTAAGAAAACCAAACACATGCTCACAAGGGCTAGTGGAACCTCAGACCTTCCAATAGGTGAGCCCCTAGTGAGACACATATGCACTTGGCTAATATGTGCCCACACAGATAAGCAAGTGGCTATGGGAAATTCATGCCTAAGTTTGGCTTCCCATATGTACTAACCATAACAAAGCTATACCCCCTAATAACTTTGATAAGGAGTCACACAACATGAACAACCAAATTCATGAGGCAAGCAAAACTTAATATGCTAACACCCATGAACAAATAGGATGGCTACATAAGTAAGAAAAGTGTGTTATGCAAGGTGTCCATATAACAGTTATTGTAAATGAAAAATAGTGTAAGGTATGTTCAAAGTGGTTTTTCTTAGTTCATGTAAGGTCTTAACTTAGGGGACATCATGCCCAATGTCTCTAAGAGATGACCAATCAAAGAATAGAAGATTCACAACTTATGGGATGCAATGTGTCACATCAAGCCACTAAGAGGAATATAATATGCTAAGAGAGATTTGATGCAAAGGAAGGACAAGGTTCAACAAAAAATTGATTGTCCTAATCCACTTCCCTTAAGGATTTCATTGAAACCAAGGCATGATCCCTCTACACATCCTTTGTCCCTATTGACCATTTTAACTATTGGACAACTAGTGATGGGAAATACATTAGGAAGGGTGGGACAACATAAAATAGTGGGACAGTAAGATTTCAATAAATTTTGACACACTAATTGACTTCATGTAACATATCACACTGACAACACGCTAACAATGGCTTATACTTTAACAAAATAAATGACCAGCATTACAACAAGAAATAAACAATGGAAACCTTGAGGGAATACTTTTCTTGAGGTTCAAATGATCATGGAATACTCCTATGTGATGACCAACAATGTAACTATTCATGGCTTGCAACACATATATCTTAAACTACATAATTTTTCCTCTTGGGATAGTCACACTAACTCTCTACCAATCCTTCAAAAAAAAATTTCAAGACTCCTTGTTTTAGGTGTGTAGACCTCTCACTACATTCCTCTACTAATGCTAATGAGAAACAAACAAGTTTCTATCCTTGATTCATGTATTCTTCCTTGGTTTTGCTATTACACCGTCTGATGCATCAAATAACAGACTATCTACTACCTCACAACACATGCAAACTCTTTCTTGAGATCTTGCAAACTTGAAGCAAGATAAAATACTTGCATGGAGACCTCTCCACCCATTTTTGTGATTTTCGACCAGTGGAGAGGTGAGTTACATGTTTATTTTTGCTTACTACTTACCTAGGTAGGGTTTCACGTAGTTTTAGAAAAATTGCAATAGCTCCCACAATACCTAATGAAAATTGATGCAATAAAAATAAAATGAAAGTAGATTCATGATCCAACACAGTCCAATTGATCTTAGACCAACATGTAAGCCACACAGTCTATACAAAGTGAAGAAAACAATATATAATGTTAGAATGCACAGGAAAATAGTTATTTCATTCAATAAACTTCAAAATCAATGTATGTCTCTATTCATTCTATTATTGAGTATGTTCTCCTTCTTTTCCAATCAATCAAAACCTTTTGTACCAATTTCTTAGAGTACATGTAACTGATTCTTGATTTTTATGACACTTTCTAAAAGTTGCATGACAACTTTTTTGCACATTTTGAAACTTTTACATTTTTTTATCAAAACCCAATTAGCACACCAAAAATGAACCCCTATGCTTCTAAATGGTCATACATGACCTTATAAGACACCTAAACACACAAAAATCCCAAAAACCAAAAATGACACAAAGACATGCCTATAAGGTCCTAGTACCCCTACACCATACACCCAAGGGGAAGAAAAACTCAAGTCCCACTTGAGTGTAGGTCTGCAACTGTATATCCATGTTTGATGATATCAAACTCAGACATCCAAGTAGCATCTTCCATAGGAAGACCCCTCCATTTGACCAGCTATTGAAAATATGTGGTGTTTCTTGTCTTATTGAGTTTGTTGGTATCAAGGATGCACTCCAACTTGAAAGGTTTGCTAGGAGGAAGGAGTTGGATCCATTCTTCATCCTAAAATGCTTGGGAACCTGCTTCATTACCTACAACAACATCCCCTTTGAAAGGGTACAAGTCAAATACATTAAATATAGGTGAAATGTCAATCCCACTTGGTAACTCAATTTCATATGCATTAGGACCAAACTTGTGAACAACCCTGCAAGGTCCAATTTTCTTCATTTGCAGCTCAAAATGCTATCCCTTGGGAAATCTCTTCTTTCTGATATGAGCCACAACCAAATCTCCAACCTGGAAAGTGACTTCTCGCCTATGTGCATCAACCTTTTGCTTATACTTGTCAACACTCTTTTGTAGGTGACCCCTAACCTATTGGTGAATCTCTTTCATAGACACAACAAATTGTTCACCCTCAACACTCATCCTCTCCATTCCACTTGTATCTCTTAATTCAAAGACTCCTCTAGGTTGCAAACCATAAACAATTTCAAAAGGACTCTTACCCACACTTCTATTCACTGAATCATTGTATGCAAATTTTTCCTGAGGCAAGATCAAATCCCACTCAGTAGAATGCTCTTTTGTAAGGCATATTAAGACATTACCAAGACTCCTACTGACTACCCCAATCTTCCCATCATTTTGGGGGTTATAGGAAGACCCGAAACCAAGGTTAGTGCCAAGTTTCTTCCACAAAGTTCTCCAAAAATTCCCAACAAACTTACTATCTCTATCTAAAACAATAATCAAAGGAAAACCATGAATCCTTACCACTTCCTTGAAGAATAAACTTGTAATTTAGGATGCATCATTAGTGCTCTTGCGTGGGATGAAATGTGCCATCTTGGAGAACCGTTCTACTACAACATAGATAGAATCAAAACCTCTAAGTGTTTTTGGTAAAGCCATTACAAAATCCAAGCTTATAAACTCCCAAGGCCTATTTGGAATAGGAAGAGGCTAATACAAGCCTGCATTTGTATTTCTCCCCTTGGCCTTTTGACAAATAACACATTTCTCAACAAACTTCCTTACATCACTTTGCATTTTAGGCCAAAAATAGTGCCTTCTCTACTACTCCAAGGTCTTATCAAGACCAAAATGACCTGCAAGGCTGCCACTATGCTTCTCTTTTATCAACTTATCCCTCATGGAACATTTAGGGACACAAAGTTGATCTCCCTTAAATAACAAACCCTCTTGAATCAGAAAATTATAACTTATCTTATGTGGAACACCATTAGATTGGCTACAAGATGAATAAATTTCCTTGAAATCAACATCATCTACATACATACCTTTTAGTGCTTCAACACCTACACTTTGCAATTGGATTTCTTACACCATGAGTGTCCTTCTACTCAATGCATTGGCTACTTTGTTTGATTTCCCCATCTTATGCTTGATGGTGAAGGTGTAACCTTGCAAGTATTCTACCCATTTAACATGCCTATGACTGAGTTTATCTTGACTATTCAAAACTTGGATGGCATGGTTATCAATAAAGACTATGAACTCTTTGGGAAGTAGGTAATGTCTCCATTTTTCCAAGGACTAAACCAAAGCATACATCTCTAGGTCATAGAAAGAGTATTTCTTCTTAGCCTCATTAATTTTTTCACTAAAGAAGGCTATGGTTCCACCCTCTTGACTCAACACTTCCCCTATGGAATAACCACTTGCATCACATTCAATAGTAAAAACTTTATTAAAATCTGGTAAGGCTAATCTCGGTTGCTCTACTACCCTCTTTTTCAAATATTCAAAACTCTTTTCAGCCTCATTAATCCAAACAAAATTCTTTCTTTTATCCCCCTTTATAGTATCAATCATTGGAGCATAAACATGACTAAAACCCTTAATAAACTTCCTATAAAAACTGGCCAAACCATGGAAACTCCTTACTTCAACAACTAATTTAGGCGGAGGCCAACTTAGAATAGCTTCAACCTTGTTGGGATCCATTTTCAAGGTTCCATTTGTAACCACAAAACCAAGATACACCAACTTCGTCTTCAAAAACTCACATTTCTCCAAATTGATCATTAGTTTCTCTTCATGCAATCTTCTCAAATCCAAATGGTGTAAATTCTCTTCCTTAATTTTACTAAAAACAAGAATATCATCAAGGTAAACCACAAAAAACTTACCAATAAAAGGATTGAGAGCTTCATTAATCAACCTCATGAAAGTGTTGGGTGCATTTGAGAGACCAAAAGGCATCACAAGCCACTCATAAATTCCTTCATTTGTCTTAAATGTTGTATTCCATTCATCCCCTGGTCTGATCCTGATTTGGTGATACCCACTCTTGAGGTCTATTTTTGAAAAGTAGCATCCTCCACCTAGACAGTCCATCAAGTCTTCCATGCATGGAATGGGGAACCTATATCTGATTGTAATCTTTGGTGCTAGTATAGTGGGAGCCGAACAAGGACTAAGGCTTTCTTTGATTAGCCCCTTATCAAGCAATTCTTCAACTTGTCTCTTAGTCTCCTCATTATGTTGTGGTGTCATCTTATATGTTTCCTTATTAGGAAAACTAGCCCCTAGTATGAAATCAATGTGGCAACTAATATCCCTCATATGAGGCAATGTTTTTGGGAGTTCATCCTCTACTATATCAGCACAATTCTATAGCAAATTTTGAATTTCCAAAGGAAACTCTTCTTTCTTTCCTGTTGTCCCAACAGACTTAGGCTTGACTATGATGGAAAAACCTCTATTCTCCTCTTTCATGGCCTTTATGAATTCCTTCTCTCCTACTAGCATCACATTGGATTCTACTTGTGGTGTTTTATCTTTATCTTTCAATGGTGTTGGAGCGTATGAGACTCCATCTTTATCTATGACATGTGTTCTTTCTACCATCATGTTTGGCATTTCTATCATACTGCCATGGCCTTCCAAGAAACAAATGAAAAACATCCATAGGGATGATGTCACACAAGACCTTGTCCTTATAACCCCCTATATCGAATTCTACCCAAGTTTTTTCATTCACTAATACTTGTTTCCCTCTGTTTAACCAAGAAACCTTGTATGGAGTGGCATGGGGAAATCTTTGCAACTTTAACTTCTCTACCATTTCAATTGAAACCAAATTATCAATACTTCTAGAATCAACAACAACTCTACAACATTTACCTTGGATTTTGCATGTAGTCCTAAAGAGTGATTTTCTTTGAGGTGGTTCTTTCTCCATGGGCACCTTAATCAAGGTTCTTCTCATTAATAAGGACTCTCCAACTTCTAGTTCCACATTTTGTGATGGTGAATTAACACTTTTAGTATCATCTCCACCTTGTGCAATCTAATTTCTCCTTTCACTCTTAAAATAATTAGATGGCTACTCTTTTGTGCACTACCATTCTTGGTGTTTGAAAAATTTATTGCATTTGTAAGAATTTCTAGTGAATCCACTTGAGCCTCCTCTATTGCTAAATCTGCCTCTAAAATTTGGTCTTCTTCCTCTAAATATTCCGCTTGAATATGATGTTTTTTTCTTGTGAGTTATTTGTCTCTCCTTGAGACCTTTGGGACTATCCTCTACCAGCAAAATTCCCTCTTCCACTGAAATTTGTCCTTCCCCTACCTCTACTTTACTTTTCTTGTCTCCTTTTTGACTTGTCTTCAACCTTTATGGCCAATTGATAGGACTCTTCCACTGTTGTTGGACTTGTGAGACTTAGTTCATCTTGTAGGATAGACCTTAACCCATTCAAATACCTTGCAAATTTTTCAACATCTTCTTCCATGTGTCCTAAACTAGTGCTTAGTTTGTAGAACTCTTCTATGTAGGTCTTCACATCCATGTCCTTTTACTTCAAATTTTGCAACCTTTCATATAGCTAAACAACATAATCACTAGGTAAGAATTTACCTTTCAATTTTGTAACCATTCTATCTGAAGATGTAATTTTTGCTTTGCCTTTCTTTTTCCTCTCTTCTTGTACATAATCCCACCATAGGGATGCATGTCCTCTTAGTTTTTTTATTTCCAATTTAACTTGCTACCCCTCAGGTATCTCTTCAAACTCAAAATACTTATCTAAGTCTCCTATCCAATCTAGGAGTTCTTCTCCATTTAGAATTCCTAAATATACTGGAAGTTCTACTTTTACCTTAGAACCATCATTATTAACTACCTTTAGCAATCTCTCCAACCTCTTCTCTTCAACATCTCTTTCTTTTTCTTTTTCTTGTTCTTCTCCTACTTTTTCTTCTTCTTGGTTACTCAATTCTCTTGTGACCACTCATATTCTCTAGTTGGTCTCAACTGATGTGACCCTTGCATCAAGGTTGTCTTGTATGGCTCTCAATTCTAGGGAAAGATCATATTTCACCTCTTTCATTATTCTTTCCACATTCAACTTAGGATCCATCTATGCCTGACTTCAAATCAATTTATTTATACTCTCTTACTAATCTTCCTTTCTCTAATACCAATTTGAAGCAGAGGAAGGACAAGGTTCAACAAAACCATGACTATCCTAATCCACTTCCCTTAAGGATTTCATTCAAACCAAGGCATAAGCCCTCTACACACCCTTCGTCCCTATTGACCATTTGAAATATTGGAAAACTAGTGATGGGAAACACATTAGGAAGGGTGGAACAACATAAAACAATGGGATAGTAAGATTTCAATAACTTTTGACACAATAATTGACCTCATGCAACATGTCACACTAACAACACCCTAACAATTTCTTATACTTTAACAAAAGAAATGGCCAACATTACAACAAGAAAGAAACAATGGAAACCTCAAGGGAAGACTTGTCTTGAGGTTCAAATGATCATGGAACACTCCTATGTGATGACCAACAATGTAACCATTCATGGCTTGCCACACTTATATCTTAAACTAAATAATTTGTCCTCTTGTTATAGTCACACTAACTCTCTACCAATCCTTCAAAAAAAAAATTCAAGAATATTATTTTAGGTGTACAAAACTCTCCCTACATTTCTCTACTAATGCTAATGACAAACAAACAAATTTCAATCCTTGATTCATGTATTCTTCCATGGTTTTGTTATTACATTGTTTGATACATCAAATATTAGACTGTCTACTACCTCACAACACATGCAAACTCTTTCTTGAGATCTTGCAAGCTTGAAGCTAGATAAAATACATGCATGCGGACCTCTCCACCCATTTTGGTGATTTTCCACCGGTGGAGAGGTGAGTAACATATTTATTTTTGCTCATTTCTTACCCTAGGTAGGGTTTTAGGCAATTTTTGAAAAAATATAATAACTCCCACAATACCTAATCAAAATTGATGCAATCATATGAAAATGAAAGTAGATCCATGAGCCAACATAGTCCAATTGATTTCAGACCAACATGTAAGTCATATAGTCTGTACAAAGTGAAGAAAATAGTTTGCAACATTAGAATTCTTCAGAAAATAGTTGTTTCATTCAATAAACTTCAAAATCAATGTCTCTCTCTCTTCATTCGATTATTGAGGATGTTCTCCTTTTTCAATCAATCAAAACCATTTGTAATAGTTTCTTGGTGATGTAGAGGCAAGGGTTCAAACACTCAACAACTTGAAAACATATTTTGAATGATGTATATGTCATGACAAAAGCCACACATGATCAACAAAATATAGACAATGCATATAACAGATCTCAACAAAATTCTTGTCGCTGTAGTGACAGAAAGTCATACAAAAAATGATAGTTTTTAGAAATGGTCTTGTTTGACCACTCAAAAGGCATCACCAATTTTTCTGAAAAAAATTAAGTTTTGTTGCAACACCATTCTCCTTCCATTCATCAAGGTTTCAGGTCCATACTATTTTGTACAAGGTCATACCAACATGTTTTTTGTCTACAAATTCTGGAAAACATTTTCTGAACAAACTGTCTTCACAAAAATTGCCATATCTTATTCAATTCTCCATGAAAATCGATGAGACTTGAAGAAAATAAAAGATAATTCATGTGGCTATCAAATTCCAGAGGTTTCATGCCATTATCAGGTCGTACTTGTCCATACAATTTTCTGCAATATGATTGTTCCTATTTTTTTGGATTATGTATAGATTTTACAATCAAGAAATTCAATTTTACAACACCTTAGCTTTATGCCTTGACTCAAAACCAATTTAAAATGAGAATAAATACATAAAGGAACAATTTCACCAAAAACCAAAAGATTTCACTCATAAATAAAGGAGAAAAATAAATTTCTTTACTCATTGTTAACCCTAATGAGGGTTTTTGAAAGTGTTCACAAAAAATCAGATATTTCACTCAAATCAAAGAAAAATTACATGAGTTAAATTGTAATTGGAAGGTGATTGACCTATTGATCATTTAAAAAAAAAAATCTTCCATACCAGTTTGTACCATTCCATACAAGAGCTAGAAATAATGAATTTTCTGGAAAATATGCATAAAATTAGAGTTTTCCCTTTATTTTCTTCAAAAATTCAACCACCTACACTCAACCAAATGTACAATGGCATTTTTAAAGGAATTTGTAACTGTCTCATGACCTTATAACTAATTTCAAATGCCTAAACTAAAAATAAGACCTTTCAACTTCCAAGTTACAACTTTTGTTTTGTAATTTTCCACTTTGGAAAGGCAACATTTTACATTTTTGCAATTTTCCACAAACCAAATAAACTTGAACTCTCCTAATGACTTTTAATGACCTATAAGTGCACAAGGTGACTCTTTTAATCCTCATTACAATGTAAAGATATCAAAATTGCTCAATTGTCCAAAATGGGAACATGGTTTTGCAAAGGTGCTCCTGCACCACTTGGAGTACATGTAATTGATTCTTGATTTTTTTGACACTTTCTAAAAGTTGCATGACAACTTTTTTGCACATTTGGAAACTTTTAGATTTTTTTTTATCAAAACACAATTAACACACAAAAAATGAACCCCTATGCTTCTAAATGGTCATAAATGACCTTATCAGACACGTAAAAACACAAAAATCCCAAAAACCAAAAATGGCACAAAGACATGCCTATGAGGTCCTAGTGCCCCTACACCAAGATCATGCTTTTGAAATACATCACAGCCAATGTCATGAAAAAGAGGAAGGCACATCGCATGAAGTAAGAAGACTGCACAATGAAACATGAGTCGTAATTGAAATACAAAAGAATAATGTCAATGTATTCCCCCACTTTAAATAAATTGGTAAAGACCATGTTGTGAGCAATTACTTTAAAGTATCAAATGATAAATGCTAACAATAAAGAGTACATGAGAGATTATTTAGAAATCCCAATTCCAATTCATATGTTTCCAAATAAATTTATGCCATGAAAAGGAGGGAGGAGCTGCCCCCAAAATGAAATCCCAAAATCACATAAGGGATCCACATATTCGGGGTCAATATGTCTTTGGTAAAATGTGGTTTAGAGAGCTCAAAACCATCATCATTCCCCAAATACTCATGGAACAAGAAGAATGACATAAAGAGAGTGAAAATAAAGAAAAACCTTTTCAGTCAAGATGGAAGAGACCTAAATGTCTCAATGCCTTGTGTCATCCCCAAAAAGAAGAAACAAGACAAATGAAAAGAAAAAGTGTTTACAACATATAGAAGAATGTAGATACAAATAGAGGAATGTCACAAAGAGAGATATGCCAAACAAAACAGTATGGGAATCACATTACACACATGAAATGTAAGGCACATTCAAGTCAACCTATAGCGATTCGTCTGCATCCCAATCTTGTTCATCATATATGGAAGGCGAAAAACTAGCCAAAGGAACAATAGCAATTGTCGAACTAGGGGAAGCACCAAGTTCAACACTCTTCTTAGGAGAATTATCATTTAACCTCATAGAAGAGGAAAATAATTCATTCAATTCATTATGCACTTCCTCATTAATTTTAGCAATATCATCATCATCGTCTAAGTTAAACACAATGGGAGGTCAAATGATAGTGTCCAAAGAAGGATTTAGCTCTTGTTACAGTTTCAATATAGGAAATTTTTGTTGTGTTGAAGAGGAAGACTCCTCGTGTATTTCTTTAGTCAAGTTAGGATGTTTATTTTCTTTTTTTTTTCTTCGTTTAACCTTCGAGCAATAGCATGATGTCTACACCTACGCTCTCTAGCATTTTTGTTTCTTTTGGTATGATTTTTTAGTTGTGTTTGTGTAGGAGTGGGTTTATCAACCATAGGTTTCTTTTCTTCCCTTACAGGAGGAACGAAAGGAACCATGGGAGGTTGTTCAACCACTTTCTCTTTATCTTTGTAAACTTGTTTTTATCTTAGGAGGCATGACATGATTTTTTTGGTTGTCCCTTGGTTGTTTGTAGGAGATAGGAAAAGGATATATCGTAGGTTGATCTTGGTTATTTGGAACAGTTTTTGGTTCTATCATAGTTTCATCAAGGATAGGAGGCTTAATCATGGGTTGAGGCATGTTTCGAAGGGATAATTATACTATGTGTTTTGCCTTAAACTTTTGATAGGACTTGAAAAGGAAATATTCATGTGGTTTAATAGGTTCAATGGGCTCAAGACAAAATAAATCCAATGAAAAGTTCCCATGGGAAGACACAAGATTAAGCCACTATGGTGCACAATAAAGATTTCATTGTGAAAGGGAAACTTTAAAAATTCATGCACAACTAACAAGATGACTTCCATGGAGCGTATCGAATAACCAAGCTTCACATGGAATTGATTTGATGTCAGGATGATGCAGAATGAGACATCTAATTGTTTTGGTCCTGCTTTTAAAGGAAGGGTGATCAAACCCATCGTAGGGTGAGCAAAACCATTATGCGTTTTTATCCCTGCTATCAATTTATCATATGTATCTTGATAGAGTTCATGCACAAGTAATAATTCTTCAGTGATAAAATTCTCTCCATAGACGAGATCAATTAATATTCTATTAGTGGGCTTGGCATTGATTTGGTTGGCTATGTAAAGAGGACCATCAAGTGCATTTCTAATTATATCTTTAGATAAGAAATCAATGTCAAGAGGAATTTTAGTTCGGCCCTTACAAGGTTGAGTTTCGATCAATGCAACCATATTATCTATAGGACCTTGCTCATTAGTATCCATGTTGTCATCATCTGTATCAACATTCATCACATCATTCCTCTTAGTTTCACTAGCTTTGACAAATTAAATATTATGATTAGGCATGGGGTTGGTAAAGATTTGCAGGTTTTAGTTGGGAAGGGCGACATAATTATTACCTTGATCATTCACACCTCCAGTTTGAAGTTGATTAGAATCAATAAGGTCTTGTAAAATATGTTTAAGACACTCACAATGTTTTGTATCATGTCCATTTTGTCGGTGATAATGGCAATAGGAATTTGATCTAAAGTTCAGAGGTAATGGCTTATTAGGATTGGGAGCTCGTACGGGAGGTAGGGAGAGCATGTTCTTTTATAGAAGTTATAACATTGTCCTATGGAGAGTATTGCATAAGGGAGTAAATTGTATTTTCAGATCCCCAAATGTAAAAGGAGTTGTCTTCTTTATAGCAGCCACTTGGGTATCAACATGTTGAATTGGTTGAGGGGGATTTAGTTGAAGGAAACCTTTATTCTATTTTCTAAAAGGTTGATAATTGTTTTGATTTTTGGATTTGGACTTTTTAGGTCAGCTAGAGGTGGGTTTCGTTTCACGACTACTAACCAAGTTTTGATAATCATGAAGGGCAGTACACAAGTGTAAGAAGGGAGAAAATTTCATCATGCCAAGCTTATCTTGTATCTTAGTTTGTAAGTTATCAATGAACATTCATTGAAGGTGAGGATCAAGAATCTTTACATCAATTTGGGAATAAAGCAATTGGTAGCATGAAATGAAGTCAATAACCTTTTCATCATCCTTTTGTTTACATCTCATCAAATCAGCTAATGCCATCTTAGGAGTCATGTGCACTTGCAAATGGTTAATAAAGGCGTCAACAATTTAATTGAATTAACAAATTAAGTTATTCGGTAGCGAGGAAAACCATTCTAAGGTGGTATCTTTCAAGGACCTAGGGAAAAGCTTAGCCAAGAGCTTATCCTCAAGGACGAAATCACTACATAGGGTAGTGTAAGTGGAAACATGGTTAGAAGGATCTCCTTTCCCTCCATATTTCTTAAACCTAGGAATATCTATGACTTTTGGTATCAGTGTTCTTAACATCTCCAAGGATAAGGGATTGCTTTTGACATAGTATGATGGTTGGCCATTTTGGTTTTGGTTTATGGTGGAAATTTTTTTTGAAGGGATGAAACATTTTGCAAGAGTTGGTTAAGGATGGCATCATTAGTTGTGTTTTGATATGGAGGTGAATATAGTGGAGGTGTATATGTGTTTGAGGGGGAAGTCAATGGAATACTTATGGGAGGTAAAGTGGTAGGAGATATGACGTGAGATGCCACAAAGGTACAAGGATTGCTAGTGGAAATACCCAACGTAGGAAAGACATTACTAGTAGGTTACATTGTTGTTGTAACTTGAGGGTTAGTATAGGTGAGAATAGAGGCAATGATTGTAGGAGTAATTTGAGTTCCTCCATAACTTTGAAATTGTTCGAAGGTTGAGCACTACTAATCGTTGAGGTAAGATGTTTGCCAAAACTCTAAGCTAGGTTACGTCCAAGTTATACTCACTTTCAATCGTATGGTGTATGTTATCTATGGTAGGAATAGTAGTATTGGAAATGTTTTCAGCCAAGGATAACTTTAAGAACCCCCCCTTGGCGAAGGTGTAAAATCCTGGTGAATTTTGTATACTTCCTGATAAAAATATTAACTTTATTGGTGATTTTTTTCATTTTTAAGGATAAAAATAATCTCAATTGGTGAATATTTTCTAATCACTAGAAGTATGTGGAAAATCTTAACGAATTGCAATTTTTTTTAAACCAATAAAATATTTTCATTGGCAATTAAAACCTTTTTTCAAAATAGGAAAAAAAAATTGTTGGCAATTAAAACTTTTTCAAACCAAACAAATATTTTCATTGGCGAATTAAACCTATTTTCAAATGAATAAGATAAAACATTTGTGAATTAAATATAATCTCAAAATAATAATAAAAAATCAGTGGTGAAATAAACGAATATGCTAATAAAAATTCATAGCGTGGTTGGTGAAAATATCAAATGCTACAATTACAAATTGTTCTATTCTGCGACAAATTTTCCACATATTCAAATTCCTTCATAAAGTGTCTGGAATGGGGACAAGTGTCAACATATTTATTATGTCTAAAGCTAGATGTCAATGCAAATTAATATAACCCATGACCATTCAATGAATTTTTGATGGATGACTGTAGTTGCATTCCGGAAGTAAATATTTGAAGCACTAGACTTGTGAATTGAAACCTCTGAAATAACACTAGAACCATTAGATGCAGACACGTGGTGAGATCACAACCCATCGCTCATTGTGGTAATGAACCTAATGGGTTGAAGGATTTTTGCCATGAGCGATACAAGAACTTAAGTGGAAGAAATATGCATGTGCATAAAGTTTGTTTTAAAAGAGGGACCGCCTAGGAAGAATGTAGTACCAAGGCTTAAAAACTTAAGAACATTTTATGCAAAGGATGTAAAGGACAAACAAGGCCAAATTATCAACCTTATAAAATAATTGAATGCCTAGACCAAAGTAATGAAGGAAATGTGAAGCATTTTTCTTTTCCTTAGTCTTTCGATCTTCGGCTTCCTTTTGTTTTGGTTGCAAAAATGTTATGGTTAATAAAAGACCGGTAAGAAAGACAGGAAATGCGCTATGTGGTGGTTGCACGAATTTCTCATATCATTTTCTTTTCAGAGGAAGGCCCAATATGTGTGTCGTTATGGTGGAAGTTTTCTCCAAATTTTTTTTTGGAAAACATAAGGTCTTCGACCGTGTGACATGTCATCTCTCTACTAAAGGACTATGCCTCTTATGAGATAATATCTTTAGGAAACTATCAAAACTTGTTGTCTTTTCTTTTATTGGTTTTGGGATGAAATCTTTGAGTCGGTGCCTTGAGGTGATGTGATTGGTCAGTGAAATCCTTTTTCTAGGCTTCTTTTTTTAGGATTTGATCGTATATGAGCTTCTATCTTCGTTAAATCTCTAAAAAATACATTAATGTTGTGGTTGAGAATTAATGAGAAAAGATCTTTTGCGGCCTAACCAAGGGTCTATGATAATATTGTGAGCTATCAAGTATCAACATCTGGAAGAAATTACTTATGTACTGAGGCAGTGTTTCTTTCTTGTGGTGGCTATAAGAGGACAGCGACGACATAATGAAGGGTTGGATTCCAAGTGACAATTTCATTGTTAAGAAAAGTGTTTCTTTATTTTTCTTAGGGTTTTAGAATTATTTTTAGAAACAAGTTACAGAACTACTTTATTCTGGCATGTTATATCTATTAAGGTTTAAATTATTGTCAGATTGGCATCCGACCTCTATTTCAAAGTTCATTTTATAATTAAAGCATGAACTATTGAGGCGAATTTTTTGAGACTGTGCATGAATGGAATTTTTCAAGTTTTTTTTCTTTATATTGTTGTTTTGAATGAAACATTGTGTCTTGCAAGCTATATCTAGATAGTTTATGTAGTGGATTTCTATGATGTATGCCTCTATTACAAAACAATAACTTAGGACAATTGGACTATGTCATTGGAATTCTTTGTTTTTCTGAAAGTTGTTATTTTGTTGTGCTATGTTGTATTAGGAGATAGAGTTCATGTGATTTCTGAAATATTGTTTTGTTACCCATAAGTAATATTTATGTTTGATTGGACCTTAATGAACACTGCTTACGGAAAGATCTGAAAGTCTGCACTGTGCTTGAAGTTAGCCTTTGTTGTTTGTTCTCTTTCCAACAATGAAGGGTTGTGGTGTTCTATGTATATTTATATCAATCATAGGAATGATTTGGCTTTCAAATGTTGTAAAAGCTTTGGCGCATCACCTTTTATGTTTTATGTTTACATTTCCTTCTCCCCTTATATCAAAACCCCAAAAGAAGAGTCGGCTTTCTATAAAACCCGGAGGTAATTAGTGAGACGCAATTTGTCCGCCACTCACTAAATTTCCCATAAGACTATCGAAGAGGTGCAAGATTTGATGATCAATAGTTCTATTTCTAGCACGCTCGGTGGGATAGAAGTTTTCCAATCACTTGATTAGAAGTCATAAATATTTCTTGAATCAGGCTAAGGAAGGAAACTGGAAGTTTCATTCCCAGAGTCCAAACAAGAGCATCCTTGAGAGGTTACTTCTAGTACTCTCAGTTACCTTGGACCTCAATCCCTTGAAGGAAATGACTTACAGGTTTTGTATCACCTGTAAGGAGTAATAGAGCGAGAAGTCAGAGGCTAGTATCTATAGCTTTATCTACTCCACCCAAAGGCTTAAACTTCCAAATAAGATTACCTGTATATCTGATTCATAGGAATCTTTTCTCTATGTCTCACGTACCTTCCCTTGATCCTAGAAATTTTGTAACATGGGATAGTGGTATTCCACTACAACCACCCACACCCCCAATGTATGGCCTGTCATACCTGCTAACGCCCTCAAGGCTATTCCAATATTCTTTGGAGAATATTTTAAAACCCCTTCTGAACACATTCTAGATATAGAGGAGGTATGTAGGGTACATAATATAGTGGAGGAAAATATCACTGAGGTTGCTAGCTGCCTCTTTTAAGGGGAAGGCTCAAGATTGGTATCAATCTCTAGCCTTGGGTTCCATCCTTTCTTGGGACTAGCTCAGATAGCACCTATTTGAACGATTTAAAAAAAAAAGAGATTGTTCCTCATTGCTGCAACAACTAATTACCATCAAGAGGGCCCTGAGAGAAGCCATGAGCGATTTAAACACTAGGTTTGATAAAAATTGGTAGAGGATTCTGGTGACTGCCCGACCCCTAGCTAAGATGGTGTTCATGTTCTATCTAAAGGGTATCAATCTAGACATCACCATTATGATAAATTTCATGGGGGAGACATCTTTCCCGATGCATATGAGGTGGTAGTACAAGCAAAAAATAGTATGATTGATGCTAGGAAGCTCCCACCATGACCCGCCATGCCTATGTTTGTAGAACCCTCTAGAACATCTTAAGAAGAAGCCTGTTCAAGTACTTCTATGCAAAGCAGCATGTCGGGTATGCCCCAGTCTATGTATGTGTGTCTTGCCAGACAAAGCAACATTTCGAGCTCAAACTTAGTCACAAAAATATAACGACATGAAGAGTCTCATGCAGATTCTTGTTAATGAATTGGTCATCCTCAAACGGTAGCATAAAATGCCTCTAAAGTTGAACACTTAGACCTACAGTGGAAACAGGCCTTCCTATCAACAAAATACATACCAAGGGTTTCCCCAAGGAGGAGGCCAATAGATGACATCCACGAACCAAATAGTTCTAGTCACCATGCCACTTCAAATGGTAAAAGTCAATCAAAGCAAAGAAATGATCCAAGGTCAGAATAATTTAGCAGAAGAACATGACCTATGGTGTTTCCCATGTAGTGATGGTCATCTTCTACATAATTTCCCAAGGGGAAATATGCAAAAATGGATGGTGAAACACAAAATAAAAGGCCCACCCCAGAATGTGGATGAGTACAGATCATCCAAAATGGAGAATGCTCATTTTAGAGTGCAAATGCAAGTGATGTCACTAGAACAAGAGATAAAAATTGCACCTGATCAAGCGTTGTTCTCATGGGTGGAGGAAGAAGATGTAGTGTTTGCAAATGAAACTCCAACGACTGGTGCTCTGTCGGTACGGTTAGATTACAACACAAGATCTAAGAGGAGGCTTACCAAAGAATATTTACAACAAGCTCTGTCGCGTCCACACCGCATCAATCATTTCCCCTAAAGAAGCAGGGTCGTCACCTATTGTCTGACCTTTTCCACATCTACGTAACTCACCAATGGCGAAGAAAGAAATGAGAAAAATAGAAAACTCAGCCATGTCGGAATGCCTTCTTTCAAAAATGAGAGAAATACCCCCATTCAAATCCAAGGCTCAAACATTTGGGATGCTTAACATCGTGGAGAAATTGAAGAAGGAACCTACAAATGTATCATTGTGGGACATCATATCAATTCCTGAGCAAAAACCCCCACTTCAGGAAGCATTAAAGGTGAAAGAATAAAGCCCATAGGTAGATACAACTCAGGTGTGCAACCAAAATGGAAATGACACACCCAAGCTTCCCCCTCAAGCTCTAAAAGTGACAACTTATGCAAATGATGTAGATGACACAAAAAAAATGAGGTAAGTAGAACAAATCCCATGCCTTTATTTTTGACACTTATAGTAGGAGAAAAATTGTTGCATAATAATATGATTGATTTGAGGGCTAGCACAACCATTATGCTAAAACAAGCAGTAGATGCTTTGAAGCTTAAGTATGAGCCCCTTGAGAAGGGAATCATGCAACTGGAAGGGAAGAAGGTCTCGTCTGTTGGTCAGATAAAAGACATGTCCCTAACTCTTTTTTCCTATCCAAGCCAAACAATCATGTAGGAGGTGGTAGTAATAGGCATTCCACCAGTCTTGGAAATGTGTCTATCAAGAGACTTCACCGCAAAACTTGGCAGTTATCTAGCACTTGACTGGTCCCACTTGATCTTGAGAACTAAGCATAGAGAAAAGATGAAGATTATTTCTAAACCTTTACATTCCAAACATATTGTAGACAATGCATTCTTATGCTTTGAGGCAGCACATACTGCTATATCTTAATAGGAGAAATATTGCATAGAAATGCTAGAAGATGAAGAGGATACAAGTAAATGGACTCCTGGGGAAGAAGTGTTGCTCAACCAATTCATTGATTTCGATCCATTCGATAACTTCCTTGCAACCAGGTTAGGTACTTATGTAATTTTTGATGGTGATCAAAATTTTTTGAAACTAATAAAGGATGAGGAGAAATCCAATGGCATGTCTGATAATCATCTATGGACCCTATATTTTGATGGTGCCAAGTGTAAATTTGGCTCTGGTGTGGGTATATGATTACTCTCTCCAATAGGATATGAGACTCCCAGGGCTTACCATTTCATGTTCTCATGTTTGAATAATGATGTCGAATATGAGGCCTTAGTCCACAGCCTAAACCTTGTAGAAAGGATTTGTATAAAGAGAATGCAAGTTTTTGAAGATTCAGAGCTGTTGGTGAGCCAAGTTTGTGGTCAAGTAGTAGAAAATAATACCTGAATGAGGTCATATAAACACCGAATCTAGGACCTAATCGAGAGTTTCAAAGCCTTCAACATACAAGTTTTTCCCTAATCTCTAAACAACATAATTGATTGAATGGCATCAATTGGGTCACAATTCAAACCAACTCCTGACTCAACTAGGAAAAATGTAGTACAAGTCATCGCCTGACCCTCTATTCCTGAAAATGAAGAAAATTGGTAGGTTTTTAACAATGACACTTATATAGGTACCTTCAAACAAAAAGGAGGAATGGTTCCTGACACTCCAACCCCAGAAACGGAATTCTATTATGGGCAGGCCATCCAATTAAAAGGGAACAAGATTCCAAGAGGATTGATTTCCCTTGAGAACCTCTTTGACTGTGAAGATGTAAGAAACAACAAATGAAGGTTCACTGTAGATGAAACAGATTATGAAGAGCTTGATGTCGAAAGTGGCAAAAAGTTGAAAGTCAAAAAAAGAGGTTCCACTAAAAGATAAAGAAAGACTAAGGGATCTATGTTACGAGTACAACAGAGTTATGGCCTGGACCCATGATGACCTTAGAGGTTACAACCCTGGTATAATTCAACATACCAAACTTGGAGGAAGGTTCTAAGCCCGTTTGATAGAAGCAAAGGCCTATCAACCCGAAGGTTGAAGCATTGATAACACAGGAGCTCACTAAGCTGGTCAAGTCAAAGATAACATATCCAATCAAATATTCAACCTGGGTGTCAAACCTAGTGCCCATCTGAAAGAAGAATGGTGATATCAAACTTTGTGTTGATTTTCGAGATTTAAACAAAGCATCACTGAAGGACCATTACCCTTTTCCATCAATGGAGAAAATTCTGCAGACAATAGCTAGATCCGAATTTTTCTCGCTACTCAATGGTTTTTCAAGATATAACCAGGTATATGTGAAGGAGAGCGAACAACACAAGACGACGTTTACCACTAAGTGGGGAATATTCGCATATGCCAAAATGTCGTCTGGCCTATCAAATGTTGATGTAACTTCTTAATGAGAAATGGATATTGCTTTCAAAGGTTTAATCAACCTAGTCATTTTAATATATTTAGATGATATAACGGTCTTTTCAAAATCAAAAGATGAATCACTTTGATCATCTAGAAAAGGTTTTCCAGAAATGCCAACAGTTCAGGATTTCTCTAAATCCCAAAAAATGTGTCTTTAGGGTGCCTCAAGGTAAGCTACTCAATTTTTTAGTCTCTAAAGAGGGAATATCAATATATCTCGAAAGGGTTAGATCCATAATGGAATTACCCTTTCTAGTAAACCATAAAGGACTCTAGTCATTTCTAGGGAAAATCAATTTCATCGGTAGGTTCATTCCGGACTTCTTCGGTATTGTGAGGCCTATCACACTAATGCTTAAAAAGAATTTGTTGTTCAAGTGGACCTTTCAAGGAAAGGAATATTTTGAGAAAATAAAAATAGCAATTTTCGTTGCTCCGGTCTTAGCTAATCCAAAATTTTCCAAAGATTTCCTACTCTATGTATATACTGGTCAGGATAGCATAGCTTCGGTCCTTACTCAGAAAGGAAATCAGAAGGAAGGAGAACATCCTTTTCCATTCCATTCCATAACTTTGAAAGGTTATTAGATGAAGTATAACTTTGTGGAAAAGCAAGTTTTTTCCATAGTTAAAAGTTTAAAAAAGTTTCGACACTTGGTCACTATCCTTGTAGCACATCTTAGTGTGTAGGAATACATCACAGAGGGTGAAATAATTGAAGAAATAGAAAACTGGATCACTAAGATCCTAGAATATGATGTAGATATCTAACCAACTAAGCTGGTCTGAGGAAAAGGTTTGTGTGAATACATCGTGCAGGAGACAAATCTTGTGGCTGAAAAGGAGACTGATCAAGTCTGCTCGAACCAATTCAAGTCTAACAAGTCTTGGGTTGCTGATAGGACACGATCCATGCAGAAGGGCATACCCTACCAGGTCTTTCATTCAATAAAAGGAGGTACTACTGATTGCAAGGTGTCAAGTATATACTATTCAAGAAAAATTATGATGGTGTGTTGCTCTGATGTCTCAACAACCTCAAGCGGAAATATTTCTTAATGAATTTCACCATAGTCCTTAGGGTGGGAACTTTTCTGCCAAGATCACTAGTTTAAAAATAATGTAGGTAGGATATTATTGGCCTTATATGTTTTCCGAAGAACATCATCTAGTGCAAAAGTGTACACAGTGCCAATATTTTATTGGAAAAATGAAAAATTCCGCTCAACCCTTGAGCCCGATTGTAACTGAAGAACCCTTAGCCCAGTGGGGTCTGGATTTTATTGGCATGATAAATCCTATTTCCAATGCTAGACACAAGTGGATTCTCATGACAACTGATTACTTTACAAGGTGGATGGAAGCCGTGGCCCTAAAGAATGCAACAGAAGGGGAGATTGTTAATTTCCTCGAAGAGATGGTGACCAGATTTGGGCCACCAAAAACCATCATATCCGACAACGCCCAAGCTTTTGTTGGGTTAGCGATGTCATATTTTTCTATCAAGCATGGTATTTTTCTTAAAACTTCATCAAATTATTACCCACAAGGGAATGGGCTAGCAGAGTCCACCAACAAAAACCTAATTAGGTTAATTAAATGCATTGGGTTAGAATGGAAAAGGGACTGGCACAAACATCTATGGGTGGCTCTATGGGTAGACTGAATTACTCCCAAGCAGATTTTGAAGACCTCCCCTTATGATTTGGTGTATAGAAAAGAGGTAGTGATATCCATTTCCATAGAAATTCCTAGTCTACAACTACTGAAAGCCCTGGAGATTGAAGAAAATGGTGGAATGGAAGTACGACTAGTAGAACTCCTCAAACTAGAGGAAGACAAAGAAAATGTTCATGGAGCCATGATCAACCGATAGTAAACAATCAAGCAATGGTTTGACAAAAATAACTCTACTCTAGAATTCAAAGAAGGGAGCTTAGTGCTAAAGTATGATGAATGTACTGTGAAACCAGGGAAACACACTAAATTTGAAGCACTATGAAGGGAACTTTTTGAATCAGTGCATGCAAAGAAAATAATGCATACAAACTTGAAGATATGGAATTCAATGCTTTAGATATACTGGTGAATGGTATTTATCTAAATATTTTCCATTAAAATGCACGGTTCTTTGAAAATTTTAACAATTATGTACCATATGTAAAAAAATTGTAAATATTTCAAAATTTTGAGAATAAAATGACTAAGAAGGATGCTAAAGAAACAAAAAGATAGTATTATATTTATCGAGAATTCTACATACAATGCAAGCTCGAGGCTTAGATTTAAGCATAAGGCTCTCTCAAGTGAACCCAAAAGGAGTTACAAACCAAAAAATTCAAAAGAGGGGGAAACATGCAAAAAGCAATAAGGAAGTGTCTCTAGTCATCGCCCAGGAAGTAGAAAAGGCTTGTCATTAGGTCTTCTTTCTTTTCTTTCTTTCCTTCTTCTCTGTTTGATTGTAAAAGGAGGGCCAAAAACACAACGAACAAAAACATAGGCTTAAGGCCTACTCATTGCTACTCTACACCAGGAAGTCAAAGTGTTTCCTATAGGCTAGTCCTATAACTTGCTCCACACTGTACTTACATAGTAGAAAAATGGTCGTCGGTTGTGAGGAATAGCGGTGTGTTTCAATTCCCATAGTGTAGAAGTTAGAGAGAAAGGGTAACCAAGGCACGTCTATGCCGAAGTCCACATTCCTACGGAGGTCCATAGTGCTCGGGATACCAACACGAGGGGTGGCCACTTGCACTACTCGCCAAGCCCTTTCATCAATGAGGTGTTGAACATCTCATGACAAACTCAATTATCATAGGCTTGGACACGTTCAGATCCAGCAGTGAGGCCACGAAGCAGGAAAGCACATTGTAGTTGCTCCAAAGTTGGTTCTCATCAGTAATGAAGTCTACACCCACCACCCATTTGAACACAATCATGATAAGGGGGTCACATTTTTTCACCAAGTGTTTGATTTGATCACTAGTAATCTCCCCCATGAAGCTATATTGTGGTCTTTGTGGAAGGAACCGAATAGGGGTCCCTAAGCCAACAGACATTCTAGTAAAGCAGTGAATTATGGTGGAATGGAAATAAGCGGAAGACCAGCTAACTTAAGGGACTTTAGGTTCAAATGAATGTTGCAAAAGGTGACATGGCTATATATAGAAAAGGCCAACTAGAAAACTCAACCAATGAAATATCTATTTTTGGTTGGACAACAATGGAAAATTTTTAGGAAGAACAAAGCAAGGTAGATAAATCATACGGAGGATCCCATGGAATGGTGTAAAAAATAAATTCAGGCATTGGGAGTAAATACTCTCGTGCATCGATTGTTGACATGTGTCCTTTGTTGTCATCAGTGCTAACTAGCTCATTAATGAGAAAAAATAGGGGTTAATGCTTTAAAACTGACAAATTAATGGTCACATTTTTTCAAGGCTACCTTGCACCACCTCAACACGTTTTGTATGATGAAAAACACGCTTTTTGAGGAAATGTTTTCCTTTGATTAAGAGGTGATGGAAGGAATGTACTAATTCCATCCTCATGGTATTTTTGGAATTCCCAAGGGATGCGGATCTATAATCCACACGTATCACCTTGGTGGCATCATTTAATGGCCCAATAGTAATAGCACAGTCTTAAGTGCATGTACTGGAAAGACAATTAATTACACTCAAAAGTAGGTTTTTCCTTTGAAAGAAAAGGGCAAGTGGTCGTTATCCCTAAGAAATTCTCTGCAACTTCTTGATATAGTCATGGCAGAACCCTCAACCTCTGGAAGACAGGCTATAGCTTCAAGTCAACAACCTGGTTATGCCAATTTTTTTGGGTGGAAGTTGTTTGCCAATGCCCCGATGGTGGAGGAGTGACCTTTTGAATGCTACAAAAAGGTGTTGGTTGATAAGCCTGTGAGGAGAGCGGTAGTACAAGATATCGCTGACAATGTTTTTGACCCCAATTTGTTAGGTAACCCTAAAAGCCTCAAAGAAGGTGTGTTTCAAAGAAAAGAAAAGTATGGGATGACTGAGGGTTTTGCACTTCGGCTATGGGATTGTGGTTTTCCACAATTCATGTTTCCCGTTATGCATCCATGCCTAGAGTTAGTCGATGCATGTGTTAGGAGATTCAACGAGGTGACAAGGGTTATCCAAAATGGAAAAAGTAGGGTTACTATTTCCACTCAAGCCATACGAGATATGTTGTGTATTCCTACGGCCTAGGATTTAGAGTCTTTCAACAAGGAAAATATGGATCTTTTTGGGGAAGGAAAGGCTAGGAGAATAAAAAAAATTGAGGAAGAAATGAGGAAATGACTAGAAAAAGGTCATGTTCCTTTTCCTCTATCATACGATATATTCAAAAGGGACACATAGTTAGTATTCTCTATGTTGGCCTAGGTTTTTGGTCTTAATGACGATGCTCAGTTTCTTCCTTTTCAATTTGGCTTGGCCTTTGAGCTAAAGAAGGAAAAAATTTAGAGGAACTATGATTTTTCCAAAGTAATAGCTGGGAATATGTTGAACCAGCTAAAGAATTACGGGACTGATTCCAAATTCAGGTATTCTTCCTTCTTGGCTCATTTGGTTTTGCATCAAAATTTTGAATGGTTTGGGAAAAATGTGCCAATGTCTAGGCTAGATGAAAGGGATTACTCTTTGAGGCCTATGATCCAATAATTGTTGCCTCACCCTATGGATCATTTCTCTCTTGAGGTTCTACAATGGATGAAGATCTCGCCGAACCCAGTGGATTATTTCATGGGTGCGGATTTCACATTTATCAGATTTCACAGTTTTCCCAATGAGTCTTTTTTACTCCCTAGGTTTGTGACAAATAGAGTCTTCATGTTGGAGGCATGCCACCAGGTGATCATTGTCAATAGGATCTATGGTGTAGGAAGAAACAAGATGAAGTTGTATTTTCTCCCCCTCAATATTGCTAACAGTTGAGTATCGTTGACAAAGCAATTTATTGAAGAAGAGCTCAAGGATCTATTGGCGGAATTGGGCCTAGTCATCATTTGTTAAAAATGGGACTATAACCCACAGGGACTTTATAGTGTGAAGCATGAAGAGTGGGATTACTTCTAAAGGGGGAAGAACTTGACTCGAGAAGGTGCAGAGGTATACATTCATTTGAAACATATTCCTTTCAAGTGACTAGAATGGTTGACTTTCTATACACCAAAGGTGTCGTATGATAGGAACCTTCCAATAAATAAATCCATCAATACACAGTTGAAGAAAAAGGGTTGGTCAGAAAGAAAGAAGGAAGATTTTGGAGGTTCCGAAAGGAGCTCAAATTCCTCAACATTCTTGTAAGACAATTCTCACAGGATGAAGAGTTTGAGTATATTTATGATAAGGAGGCCCGCTTTGATGACAATAATCCAAAAACCAGCCATGAAATTGATGCAGAACAAGCTCTACATCAGGCTCCCCAACCTCAAGAATCTGATAGTTGAAGGGATTCGAGGCAAAAGGATTTGTGAGCTTCGTCCTCCTCTAGTTCCCAAAGTAAGGGAAAGATACCCCGATAGTCCACAAGAGCGTCATCTGCTATGGTCATCGAGGGCCAAGTTTTGGAGGGGTCGATCACTAGGAGATTAGAACATGTTAGTTTTGGTCATGAAAAGAGAAGGAGGTTCAAAGATCTAGGCATATCTGATACGCTGGCCCGAGGTGAAGAAGAAGTGGATTCCATCTTCCAAAATGTGTCGACCATCGCGGATTATGTAATTTTTGCTCCTTCTTTTCTTCCTATATCTGCATCTTTGTTTGCCCCCTCTCCTCCTCCCTTGGAAAGGAATTCTCTGTCCTTGGGCCCTGGCTTAACAATCCTAAATACATCCTTTCCTATTTGTAGTGAAATTCACGAGATTACCCTGCATGTCGAACAAGTAGCATTAGTCCCGGCCACAATTGACTCTTTATTTTCCTTGTCAAGGGCCCCTTTTGAAAGAGCTGAGACATCCATGCTAACCCCCACTCTTGGCCCATCAACTTCCGAGCAATCACCTTTCCTCCCAACCATGTCTCTATTAACCCCTACTGGAAAATTCCTCGTCAGTCTCAGCTTGGGTGTGCCACCCTTTTCCATGATAACTCTCCCTTTCGCCTCTCTTCATGCTCATACATTTGAGGTCTCTCCTTTTGTTACCCTTTTTGGCTTCCATCCCGGTGCCCCTATTCTAGGACAAAATGTCAACATTCCTCAAACCCTCCAAGATCATTAGAATGCAACCAACCTGGCTCAACGAAATGCTAAGCAGAGACAGCTATAAAAGAATGTTGAGTTGTCGGCTACCAAGAAAATCGAGGCTTGTTATAATGAGGAGTGAAATTCTCTCTTGATCAACACCATGATGCCACTTGTGGCTAAGCCTGAGGGGCAGATGCAGATGGAGGATTATGACATTTAGACGATGGGCCTAGATCTAAATGAAACTTGTCCACATGACAAGGTGGTCTTAGCTAAGACCACCTAGTAGGTTGTATATTCAAACTATGAAAGGCTGGGCAGAAAGTTAAAAAAGCATGAGACAAAGTTGATGAATGTAAGGGAAACAGTGGGAAAGTTGCAGACTGAGATCAAGGCTAAGGATGTTGAGATGACCTGCATAATGCATATTTAGGGTAAGAAAGGGGAAACCTCAAGATTTCTAGAAGAAGCACAGAGCCAACAAGTTCAGCTACACGCCGAAATTGAGAAATTAAAAGTTGACCTCACCACCCAGCATCATACCAACATGGAGTACAAAATTACTCATGAAAAATTATAGAAAGAGCTGGAAAATTTCTGATCTCAGTTTTTCGACAGCATTAGGAAGGCACAGGTAGAAATGGAAAGATTGAAACTAGAAAAACAAGAGACTGTTTATGTGTTGTAGACCTATGATCTAGAGATACGAAGAACAAGCTCTGAGCTAGCAGACACTCTCAAAGAAAAGGATCGAATAGAGGAGAATGAAAGGACCAAAGAGACTCAACTCAATCAGGAGTTGGCTATCACTCAAAATATCGGGTCTCTCCCACTGCTAAAAATATTGGTATCTTCACATTGGGAGTGGATTGCAGCTGCAATTATTTTTCTTAGGCCCATCTTTCAATTCTTGAGGGATGTCCAAGAAATAAATGGAAAAATTGGCTTGATCGCTGATCACATTTTGCAGGCATATGACTCTTAGGTGGTGGAATCACAAAGTTTTATTTCCATACTTTGTGTGGCTTTCAACAAGGTTTTGAAAGATGCCAGGATTACTGACTGAAGAACTGCTTACATCAAGGCCAGTGAGATTGTCAACTCCCACAAGGTTTCCAAAAGGTGCAAATATTTTCAGATGGTGTTGGAAAGGAGAGTTGAAGAGATTAAAAAGGATTTCAATGTTTTGATCAATTACGAGCTACCTCCCCTTTTCTCCCTAGGTAGAGATGTGCAAATAGTAGAACAAATTACAGAAGCTATCAAACAAAAGGATCAGACTTCTATGGAACTCCCAAGTTCAAGCACGGTGCATCCAGCTAATAAGATTGAGTGTGATATTTTTCGCCTTTCTTGTCTTTATCATTACCTTGGAGTGGTTACTACAAGGTGGGGAGTCATGTCTTTCAAAGAAGTTTTCTAGCTTGATCGAGCATACAAGCTCATTCGTAGTATGTCTTTAACAACCAAAGAAAAATGGCAAGCACAACACTCCTCCTTCCTCAAACTTCAGGAATTTTAAGAGAATTGGGTTCGTACCTCCACAAGCGAAGGCTTCTATGAGTCACCAGAACTGTGAAGCATTTTTCTTTGCCTTAGTCTTTCGATCTTCGGCTTCCTTTTGTTTTGGTTGCAGAAGTGTTCGGGTTAATAAAGGGCCAGTAAGAAATATGGGCAATGTGCCACGTGGTTGCTACACGACTTTCTCTTATCATTTTCTTTTCGGAGGAGGCCCAAGATGCGTGTTACTATGGTGGAAGTTTTCTCCAAAAACATTTTTCAAAAAACATAAGGTCTCCAACTGCATGACGTGTCATCTCTCTACTAAAGGATTGTGCCTCTTATGAGATAATATCTTTAGGAGATTGTTAGAACTTGTTGGATTTTATTTTCTTGGTTCTTGGGACGGAAGCTTTGAGTCGGCGCCTCGAGGTGATGTGATTGGTCAGTGAAACCCTTTTTCTAGGCTATTATTTTTAGGATTTGATCGTATATGAGTTTCTATCTTTGTTAAATATATAAAAATACATTAATGTAGTGGTTGAGTATTAATTAGCAAAGATATTTTTCAGCCTAACCAAGGGTCTACAATCAAATTGTGAGCTATCAAATATCAACATCTAGCAGCAATTACTTTTGTATTGAGGCGGTGTTTCCTTCTTGTGGCGGCTATA
>VDFB02225697.1:0-24938 GCA_007258455.2 Sequoia sempervirens | reverse complement strand
AGCCTTGTTTTTCATACAATCAGAGTAGTAGCTTCAAAAGAATCACTGGAGATAGACAAAATGGAACGGCTCTGAAGAATTCTTGTTTATTTAATTTCATTTCAATTTCTTCAGTTTAATGTTTCATTAGTGTGTTTTTGTTATTTCATTTTGATACTAGCATTCTAACAAACATAGAACACAACGGAACTGAACCCAAGGGACTGAACTAAAATCCCCAAAACGGGGAAAAAAAAAGCTAGGAAAAACCCTAACACAGACCGCCCCACCGGAGAGATGAAAACTAGCACGTTGGGCTCAACCCTTGTGGGAGCCCATTTAACCCACATGCTAAAATGAAAGATAAAACTCACAAGCCAAGGATTTGCAATGAAAAGCAAGGGCACACAACCAGAACCTGAAAGACAACCAAAAAGACTCTAACATGTGGCTAAATAGAGCCTATACCATTCTCTTATCTTTGTTTTGTAGTTTGATCTTTTCAATTTCTGAAAGGATATGGCCTTCATACCTTCAATGTATAAATATCCATTTTGGAAAGCAAAATGCAAGCATAGGTAGAATAGGGATAGGAGAATAGAGAAGTAGATAGTAGAATATAATTTTCTAGCAAGGATGAGAGACTAGTTGCATATGTAAAATCATGGAGATATCAATGAAAATATAATAGTATGGTGCAATTGTTTTTGGTATCAGTTTTTTATGGTATTCATTGAAAAATATTATTGAGGTTGTCTCTGTAATGATGTTTTCTGGTTATTCAAATTGGTGTAACAAGTTTATACCTAGTTCGTCAATGTACATTTGTTGCATCTGTATGGTCAATTAATAGTTTCTTTCCAGTAAAGATTAAATTCTTTGAATTGATCATAGTAATTAGGGAATGTCAATTGGATGACTAAGAAGAACTCAATAATCACAATCTTGCATGTTTATACAAGTTATAAACCAAATAAAATGTTAAATAACTTGAATGTCTACCAGAACAATGAGCTTGTTTCAGATTTCTCTTAACTCTATAAACCCTATAAGGCACTGGTCTTTTCGTTATCATTCTTTAGTTTCACTCACATTTTTTACATCTATTAACTGAGCATATTAGGGTTTAGTTTTGAATAGTGGTATACAATATATACCAAATTTGATTTAGTTTGTTCATTTTCATATACCAACATGGACAAATCATTGCATGAAAGTTAGTTATAAGCCAAGCCTACATAATTCAGATAGGTACACTCGCCTATGTCTAGCAGCACCTGAAGAGTAGAAGGTCTAAAGTCTTTTTGACCTTGTTTGTTACCCTAAAACGCTGTGAAAGATTGGCAACCTTTCGTGGTTCAAACCTGCATTTTTGAGAGCTAACAAATTGGCAACTCTACTGGGGACATATCAATTCAGAATCAAGAAGGCCTTAATTATAGAGTCAGAAATGTTACATACAGACTCCGCTGGGAATAACAAGTAAAAATATTTTCTTACTTTTAAGAAAGTAAGTGGTGACTCTGATAAAAGCATCTCAACATGAATGGAAGAAGATCTCAATTCAGGGGAGCTCATTCTGGAGCCCCTACTAGAAATAGTAAATGGACATACAAAATTGATAAGGTTGACAATGGTAAAGGGGTAAGTGAAGATATGTGCTTGACAAACAAAGATAAATCATCAATACCTCACGGTGAAACATATAACTATTTTGATACATGGAAGGATGATTCAAGTCAAGAACCGCGTACCCTAGAAGATTAGAGAAATCCTTTTTACAATCCTCAGAAATAGGCTAAGTTTGAAGCTAGGAAATAGGCCAAATTTGAAGCTAGATTCGAATCTAAACGACTCAGAATTCAACATGAATATGACCAAAAAATGCAAGGTAATTAGAATGGGCCTACTAATCAGGAAATTCATCAACAAGATTATGAATCTTTAACTTATGAAGAAGTTAAAGCATGGTTTGAATCTTAGAAAAAGGAGATGGAAGAGTAAGAAAAAGCCCAAATGATATAAGCAATGAGAGAATTCAAACTGCAGAAAGCTCAGAACATGACTCACATAGATGGTGGCTCCTTAAAGTACATTCCACCTCATAAATAGGGTAATCATGGTGTAGGGTATTCTGATCCATTTGGGGTTCCTCGCCATTAAGTTGGAAATCAATATAGATAGCCAAACCATCCACCTCACATTCCTACACAACATACAAATATATTTCCACCTCCTGGTCAACATCATGTGCCACATCATAATACACAATTCAATAATCCTATGTATCAATATCAGTATCCACCCAACCCTCCTCCTCATCAGTATACCACTATGATCAGAAAATTTGATTTGGCAGGGTTTCAGTTGTACCCTTATCCTATGGATGGTTCTTGGAGAAATTTGGTGCCTAAATTTACAGGGAGTAATGTAATCACTGCTGAGGATCATTTAAGGAGTTTCAATTCCTCCATTCAGGATTTGGAAGTACCTTATGAAGATTTGAATATGAGGTTATTCATGATTTCCATTATTGAGGAAGCTAGGGATTGGTTCAATAGCCTGGCAACAACTTCTATTTATTCTCTCCAGATATTTCAAGATCAATTCCTTGAACAATTTGGAAATATTAGTGCACCAGATGCTGCTCTCCATGAACTAATGTGAATTCAAAAAGGTTAGAATGATTCAATCTTTGATTTTAATAGAAGATTCAATAAACTACAAAATAGAATACCTCCTAGATCAAAGTTACCAGACTCTGTAGCATTAAGTGTTTACCTGAATGCATTCGACCTTAAAGTAGGGTATGAGCTGAGAAACAGGTTCCCAAGGGACTTAGCTAAAGTACAAAAGATAGCATTAACAATTGAGAACAACAGAAAGGCTGCTGGGATAATGAATAAGAGAGACAACCCTAGAGCTCCTCAACAAAACAATAATTATCAATATAAGTAGGAGAACACATATAGGAATGACAAGCCTAGGCTGCATGATATTCCTTATAACACAAACTGGAAAGATGGAAAACCTATGACAGATAGGCCTAGAAACAAGGATACTCCTGATCCATTGAGAAAGAAGGGAACGTATATGGTCAATAACAATTATTTTTGTGAGGCTTGTGATAAGCCACATTACCCTGAGTATTGTGTTGTAGCCTAGAGGATGCAAGAAGAAGGAGTGCTGATGGGAGATGGTGGAGAAGATCACACGATCTACTTAACTTCAAATGCTTCTCACCATGTTGAGGAGAGATACTCATCTTCGAAGTAGGGAGGCTATGAATATGATGTTGCAGAACAAAGGTACAATGTTCATATGGCTGAGCAGCATGTCTTTTCTAACTCTGAGGATGATTATGTAGAACCACAACCTGTTGAGGTGCCCATTCACAGTAATGTGAGGAGACTTACTAAGGAAGAGATAGAAATATTGACTATTACTACAGTAGAAGAATCCAAGAGTAAGTATTGGCTAAGGAATAGGAAATTAAATGAGAAAGAGGGTGTCCCTAGGGGTATCTTTATGAAAGATCAAAAGGTTGCACAAGGAGTTTTGAAGAAAACTGAAAACAAACAACGTGAAGAAAGCAAACAAAATCATGTTCAAAAGGATGCAGTGAAAGAGCTACACAAAGAAATTCAAGATCATGAGTCGTAAGAAAGTTGAAAAGAAGAATAAAGGAGAAACACTGCATCAAAAAGAAAGCAATTAAGGAAGAAGGTCCTCCTTTGATTTCACTCAAGCCCTTGTCTCTGTGGAAAGATGTCTATCCCACTTTGAAAATGATGAAAAATTAAAGTAATGGATAGCACTGGATACAAAATGAAAAATTAAAAAAAAAGTAAATTCTGAAAATGAGATGGCTGCTAAAAATAAGCAGGATAAAGTAAACATCCTTGAAATTTGCTTGAGTAATGTATTGAAAAGTCCACCACAAGTTGATCCCTTCTTTATTACATTACTCATAAATAACAAATTATTGAGGAATCGCATGATAGATTCTGGTGCTGCCATGAATATTATGCCAGTAGGAGTGATGAAACAACTAGGCATGTGGGTGGATCCACATGAAGGAAAATGTTATGCAATGGATAACCGACCTGTTCCTGTGGTGGGTATAATGAAAGATGTAAAAGTCAAGTTAGTTGCTTATCCTCAAGTAGCTTACAATATTGATATAACAGTGATAGACACCCCTCCTCAATTCGGTATGCTTTTATCAAGATAGTGGACAATAGCTATTGGTGGAAATGTCCAGTTCGATCTATCTTTTGCAACAATTCTAGTTAATGGCCAAGAGGTGAAGTTGTACAGGGAGCCGAGGATGAATCAACTCATTGACTATGTGCCACAAGACCAAATCAACTGCTTTTGTGATGTTGATTTTGGGAGTTTCAATATAGAACCAGCACAGCTAGAATTGACTAATAGTGATCCTATTGAGAAGCATGTCGCATGTAACTGCTAAATCACATGGAAGATGTACCTTGATGGAGCCTACAGCCAAGAAGGTAATGGAGCAGGGATAGTATTTGTTTCACCAGAAGGTATTACCTTTAAGTATTCATTCCTGTTAGCATTTGAATGTACAAATAATGTGGTGGAGTATGAAGCCTTATTAACAGGATTAAATATAGCTGTGAAACATAAAATCAAATTGTTGGTTGTTCTTGGGGATTCAGAGCTAGTTGTCTCACAAATTAAGTCAAAGTATGTAGCAAAACACAAAAGACTAAAGCAATACAGAAATTGCTACAGTGCATGAATTGTCATTTGATGCTTTCAATTGAGGGTAGATAGACCAAAGAATATAATGCAGATTTTCTACCCAATGGGGCCGGAAAAGAGATGATATTACATTGGCTGGAATGTCACAAATTGAATTCAAGACAAGGCCTGCTGTGCCTGATAACATATATAGTTGGTAGGTTTTTAATGATGATACTGACCTTTTAAAATTTTTGCACTGTGTTGATCAGCATGAAGCCCAAGAGATCGACTTCAATGCCTTTGTTGAAGAAGTCAATGGAAAAGAAACAGTATTTGGGAAGGAGATTTTGCAGCTTAAAACCAATAAACTTCCCAGCAGTTATATGAATTTGAGAGGGTAAAGCATTTGAGGTGGATCACCCTATGAAGTAGACAATTCACTTCGAGAAGACATCGAAGAAATTAACTTGGGGACTGAGATGGCACCAAAAAAGGTATATATAGGAAAAAGGATAAGTCCTACAATTAGAAGAATGTTGATTGAATTGTTGAGAAAATATAAACATGTATTTTCTTGGTCTTATGAGGATCTGAAAGCATATAGGGAGGATTTGTTTCAACATGAGATACCATTGAAGCTAGATGTTAGACCATTCAAACAAAAGCGAAGGCCTATAAATCCAACTCTGGAACCTAAAATTTAGGAGGAATTGGCGAAGCTCAGAGAAGGTGGAATCATTAAGCCAATCAGACATTCAACATGGGTGTCAAATCTGGTCCCTGTTAGAAAGAAAAATGGAGACATCAGATTATGTGTAGATTTTAGAAATCTAAACATAGCCTCCCTCAAAGACAATTATCCTCTGCCAAATATGGAGGCCATATTGCATAAGGTGACAGGCTATGAATTGTTGTCTATGATGGATGGATTTTCAGGGTATAATCAGGTTAAGGTTAAAGAATCTAAGCAGTACAAAACAACATTCACAACTCCTTGGGGAACGTATGTTTATCTGAGAATGCCATTTGGTCTCACTAATGAAGGGGCGACTTTTCAAAGAGCCATGGATGTGGCATTTTCTGATTTGATCAATATTGTCATGGTGGTGTATCAGGACAATCTCACTGCTTACTCAAAGAGGTCTGAAGATCATGTTTATCATCTTGAAAAGGTATTTATAAAAGCTATTGAATATGGTATTAGCTTGAACCCTAAGAAATTCCATTTTGCTATCACGGAGGGTAAGCTTTTGGGGCATATCGTTTCAAAGGAAGGGATTAGGATAGACCCTGAAAGGGTGGAGGCTATTGATAAAATCCCTATCCCTAAAACTGTTAAGGCAATACAGTCATTTTTTGGACATATTAATTTTGTTAGAAGGTTTGTTTCTAACTTTGCTGAGGTTATTAAACCTATATCAAAAATGTTGAAGAAAGGACAAAAGATAGAATGGACTGCAGAAGCCTTGGAAGCTTTTGTATCTATAAAACGAGCCATCAAGGAGGCTCCTATTCTTAAATCTCCTGACTTTTCAAAACCTTTTCAAATTTTTTCATTAGCATCAATGCACACTGTTGCAGCTGTCATGCTACAAAAGAATGAAGATGTTCATAAAAAGCCTGTATCTTTCTTCAGTAATTCATTACAAGGGTCTAAATTAAAGTATGATATAATGGAGAAGCAAGCATTTGCACTAGTAAAAGTGGTAAAAACTTTCAGACCATATCTTGTTGAAGCAAAGGTAGTTGCTTATGTTCCTTATGCAATGGTCAAGGATATTCTAACACAGTCTGAAGTAATAGGTAAAAGATGCAAATGGATCAAAAAAATCCAAGAATTCAACTTGGAGATACAAATTACTAAATTGGTTAGAGGTCAGGGTTTGGTTAAACTAATGGCAGAGGCAAATATTGAGGCAAATCAGATTTGCAATGTAGAAGAAGAAAATGTAATTGCAAGCATTGAGCACACTTAATGGTATACAGATATCATGTATTATCTTAAATACATGAAGTGTCTAGAGGGAATGAATGACAACCAGAAAAGAACATTGAAGTTGTAGGCATCAAAGTATGTTTTCATGGATGGAGATCTATTTTGGAAAAACAGGGATGGTATATTATTATTGTGTTTGGATGAATCTCAAGCCAAACATGTCTTAAGTGAGATGCATGAAGGAGTTTGTGGGGGACATTACTCAGCAAAGACAACTGCACATAAAATTCTCAGGGTAGGGTATTATTGGCCCAGGGGTTTTAATGACTCTTTCACCTATGTAAGAAAATGTGAAGCCTGTTAGAAGTTCTCTAGAAAACTAAAATATCAGGGAGCTTTGCCACTTTGACCCATGCAGGCTGATGCTCCTTTCCATCAATGGGCAATTGATTTCATTGGAGAAATACAAGAAAAGTCAAGTGGTGGACATAGATGGATACTAGTGGCCACTGATTATTTTACCAAATGGGTAGAAGCAATCCCAACTAAACAGGCTACAAGTAGAGTTGTGACAAATTTTTTAATGGACAATATCATTACTAGATTTGGTACACCAATAAGATTGATCACTGACAATGGGATGTGTTTCAGGTCAGATGAATTCAAGAACTTCTGTAGCACTTATGGTATCGCCATTTCATATGCAGCCCCTTACCATCCATAGGCTAATGGTCAAGCAAAATCTAGCAATAAAAGTCCTCTGAAGATTATAAGAAGGATGCTAGGTCAGAACAAGAAGGCTTGGGATTCAAAATTAAGACCTGCTATATGGGCTGATAGAATTATGATGAAGAAGGCAATTGGGAAGTCCCCATTTGAGTTAGTATATGGAATACAAGCTAGGATGCCTTTGTAGAACTTGTTACCAGTCTACAATTTTGCCCTTCAGGAAGATTTGGATATTCCTGAACCTATGGAGGAAAGAATGGAGCAGCTAGCTAAACTGGATGAAATAAGGAGAGTGGCTCAAAATCAAAACATAAAGTTACAGACACAGATGAAATATCTATTTGACAAAAAAGCAAAGAGTAGGAAATTTGAAGAAAGTGATCTGGTGTTGATGTGGAATGCCAGGTGCCAAGAGAAAGAAAAACATGGGAAGTTTGAGGCTTGTGTTAGGGACCTTGTGGTGGCTGCTGGAAAAAAAGGTGAAGACTCGTATCTATCTCAGAATATGGTCGGTGAAGATCAGAATTTCGCATATGGGCAATTCTCAAAAACAATTTTTCCTTTGTGCAAAATAGAGGATTAAGGGCTGCCAAGCAGCATGGACAACCTTGATAATCTTATTTAAAATTCTTTTCCATGCATGAGTTTATAGGGAAATAAAAGGAACAGGACTTGCTGCATGGATAACTGGGATTTTCTTCAAAGTGATTTTCCATGCATTTAGTTTAGGGTCTCATTCTTTCCAATGCCATCTATCTCATCATGCTCACATATTCCATCATCTTGAGTTTATTTGCTCACCCGTAACTGGATCCCGTAATGATCTTTTACTCATCTCATCCATCCCCGTGATGGAGCCATTGTTAGAACTATAAAATTTTGAAATTTTCACAGTCAATTGTATTCTTGAGTTTCCAAATAAGTCCTCATCATAAGCATGAAATTCCCTCTTTGTATTGTCTTGCTTATTTTTTGTCATAAGATCCATTTGAATCCATTCGGTCCTTCATATTTCATTGTAAGACCCATATCGGCAAGACAGGGTGAAGGTCTCCCCGACCTGTATTTTTCACTAATGAATATTTGTTGCAGACTATCGACAGGATACTCTTTTTGTTTCGGCGACAGAGAAAATTCAAATCGGCATAAGAAGGGTATTTCGGGATGAGCCATAGTGAAGTATTTTTTCTTGCCGACAGGCATATAGAAAAAATATATCGGCAAAAGGTTGGGGCATCATTGTAATGTCACAGCGAGTTTAATTTGTCTTACCGATTAGCATGTAATGAGGGTTATTTTGGCCAAACTGATTGGTATCGGCATGAAGTCATAGCGAGTACATTATGTTTCACCAACCGATGCATGTGGAAGTATATCGGCCAAGCTAAAGGTGTTCAAGATAAGGTCTTGCGAGTTTGAATTGTCTTGCTGACAGATGATAGGGATATGTGTATTGGTAAGACTAAAGTATATCAGTATAATGTCTTAGCGAAGGCGTCGGGTCTTGGCAATAAGGTGTAAGGGGTTTCACCAAAAAGCTATCGGGGAGAAGCTATGGAGTCTTGCGGATTCAAAAGTTACGCCGATATAGATGTGTATCACTAGGAGGAGAAGTCTTCGGTATAAGTCTCACTGAGGTTTGAAAGTTATATCGACAGGGTATTTCGGGGTGAGTCTCATCGAATGAAGTAATCTGGAGGAATGGATTCGGCCAGACATTTGGTGTCGGTATGAGTCTTCTCAAAGGTTCATTGTCTTCCCGAAGGTATTGTTTCATTGGTAGGGTTTATTTCTTCGGTGAGAAAACTTGGTGGTCACGCCGAAATGAAATTTCATCGGTGAAAGGGTGATTTTGTCTCAGCGATTGGAAAATGATTTGAAGAATGCATATCGGTATGACACTATGAAGTCTATGCAACATCTCCCCGACTTGGAATTGTCACAGCGACATGAAAAAATAGAAGTGGTAGTCATCAAGTTGATCCCAGGTGTCGGTAAGACCACAAAGTGTCTTGGCGAAAGGTTAAGTAAACATTGCAAAAGGACTTCGCTCCAGATTTGAAAATCTCTCACCGACAGGACGTTTGATGTGATAGTGCCAGTTTCAAATGAGCCTTCATTCATGCTTCATTAATGGCACGACAGGATATAATAGTGAAGGTTTAATCAATTCTTCAGTACCGAATTGATTGCAGAAGAATTGGCATGCTGAATAGAGAATCGAGAAATTTTTCAGTCTGATGAGCTCGAGCAGAATACTGTAAGTAATTGCTTCTTGGTTTTTCACATTTTGATTCTGTAAGCTTGAGAATGGAGTCTTCTGGTTCTGGAAAGGGTAAGGGTAGAAAGCTTGGTGAGAGTAGTCAGTCAAAGGGAAAGAAACAAAACACTGATACAGAGCATGAAGGCATTGAACGAAGGTTGAACCAAGACCTTATTGATCAACTACCTGGTTCAGGGCCTAAAGCTAGAAGGTCCGCACAACTTAGTGCAGAAGTTGATAAGTTAGATGATAAATTCAAGTTCATAGGTGATGTCTGGACTGCCATAAGAGGGTATGAACTTTTCAATTTCCATTACCATAGAAGAAATCGCTTTGAACCAGTCTGTAACCCATGGAAGCTGAATGTAGGGAAACTGGTGTGCCCTAATATTTTGTAAACGCGTAATTAGTGAAATTGCTTGCAGATAATTATGATCCAAAACATAAGGCTATATGTGACCCATCTGGAAAACCACAAATATATGTGTCTAAAGAAGCAATAGGTGAGGTTTTCAAATTGGAAGGGTTGTGCAATGAGGAAATGGTCAAGATAGAAATCATGATTCAAAACAGGCTGTTGAGATGCGTGACATGTATGAGTGCTGTGGATTTCCTTTCATTTTGGACCACTCCGCTTAAGACTCATTTGTATTAAATAGAGCCTAATTATTCTCTTATCTTTTTGTTTTGTAGTTTGATCTTTCAATTTTAGAGCGGATATGGCCTTTCAGATTCTCACTGTATAACATCCATTTTGAAAAGAAAATGCGGGCGATAGGTAGAATAGGATAAAGAATAGAGAAGAGATGGTAGAATACAATTTTTTGGCAAGGATAAGACTGGTTGCATATGTAAAATCATGGAGATATCAATGAAAATCTAATACTATGGTGCAATTGTTTCTGGTATCAGTTGTTTATGATATTCTTTGAAAAGTATTATTGATGTTGTCTCTGTAATGGTGTTTTCTGGTTATTCGAATTGGTGTAACAAGTTTATACCTAGTTCATCAATGCACATTTGTTGCATCTGTATGGTCAATTAATAGTTTCTTTCCAGTGAAGATTAAATTCTTTGAATTGATCATAGTAATTAGGGAATGTCAATTGGATTACTAAGAAGAACTCAATAATCACAATCTTGCATGTTTATACAAGCTATAAACCAAATAAAATGTTAAATAACTTGAATGTCTGCCAAAACAATGTACTTGTTTCAGATTTCTCTTGACTCCGTAAATCCTATAAGGCATTGGTCTTTTCATTTTCATTCTTTAGTTTCACTCACATTTTTTACATCTGTTAACTAAGCACATTAGGGTTTAGTTTTGGATACTGGTATACAATATATACCAAATTTGATTTAGTTTGTTCATTTTCATATGCCAACGTGGAAAAATCATTGCATGAAAGATAATTATAAGCCAAGCCTGTGTAATTCGGATAGGTATACCTGCCTAGGTCTAGCAGCACCTGAAGAGTAGAAGGTCGAAAGTCTTTTCGACCTTGTCTGTTACCCTAGAACATTGTGAAAGATTGGAAATCTTTCGTGGTTCAAACCTTCGTTTTTGAGAGCTAACAAATTGGTGACTCCCCTAGGGAATAACAAAGAATCTGTGCCTTAATCATAGAGTCAGAAATCTTACATACAAACTCTGCTGGGAATAACAAGTAAAAATCTTTTCTTACTTTTAAGAAAGTAAGTGGCGACTCTATTAAAAATTTTCAATATGAATGAAAGAATATCTCAATTTAGGGGAGGTCATTCTGGAGCTCTTGCTAATAATAGTAGATGTACATACAAAAATGATAAGGCTGACAAGGGTAAAGGGGTAAGTGAGGACATGTGCATGACAAACAAAGACAAATCATCAATACTTTATGGTGAGAATTTTTTTGACACATGGAAAGATAGTTCAATTGAAGAGCCTTGTACCTCAGAAGATCAAAAAAGTCCTTTTTACAACCCTCAGAAACAAGCCAAATTTGAAGCTGGATTCGAATCTAAATGACTCATAATTCAGCATGAATATGACCAAAAAATGCAAAGTAATAAGAATGGACCTAGTAATCAAGAAATTCATCAAGAAGATTATGAATCTTTAACTTATGAAGAAGTTAAAGCATGGTTTGAATCTCAGAAAAAGGAGAGGGAAGAGCAGGAAAAAGCCCAAATGATACAAGCAATGAGAGAATTCAAACTGTAGAAAGCTCAGAACATGACTCACACAACTAGTGGCTCCTCAAAGTACGCTCCACCTCATAAACAGGGTAATCATGGTGCAGGGTATTATGATCCATTTGGGGTTCCTCACCATCAAGTTGGGAATCAATATAGATAGCCAAACCATCCACCTCACATTCCTACACAACATACAAATATATATCCACCTCCTGGTCAGCATCATGTGCCACATCATAATACACAATTCAATAATCCTATGTATCAATATTAGTATCCACCCAACCCTCCTCCTCATTAGTATACCACTATGATCAGACAATTTGATTTGGCAGGGTTTCAGTTGTACCCTTATCCTATGGATGGTTCTTGGAGAAATTTGGTGCCTAAATTTACAGGGAGTAATGCAATCACTACCGAGGATCATTTAAGGAGTTTCAATGCCTTCATTCAGGATTTGGATGTACCTTATGAAGATTTGCATATGAGGTTATTCATGATGTCCCTTATTGAGGAAGCTAGGGATTGGTTCAATAGCCTAGCAACAACTTCTATTTATTCTCTCTAGATATTTCAAGATCAATTCCTTGAACAATTTGGGAATCTAAGTGCACCAGACGCTGCTCTCCATGAACTAATGCGAATTTAGAAAGGTCGGAATGATTCAATCTTTGATTTTAATAGAAGATTCAATAAATTGCAAAATAGAATACTTCCTAGATCAAAGTTACCAGACTCTGTAGCATTAAGTGTTTACCTGAATGCATTCGACCCTAAAACAGGGTATGAGCTGAGAAACAGGTTCCCAAGGGACTTAGCTAAAGCACAAAAGATAACATTAACAATTGAGAACAATAGAAAGGCTGCTGAGATAATGAATAAGAGAGACAACCCTAGAGCTCCTCAAAAAAACAGTAATTATCAATATAAGCAAGATAACACATAGGAATGACAGGCTTAGGCTGCATGATATGCCTTATAACACAAACTAGAAAGATGGAAAACCTATGACAGATAGGCCTAGAAACAAGGATACTCCTGATCCATTGAGAAAGAAGGGAACGTATATGGTGAATAACAATTATTTTTGTGAGGCTTGTGATAAGCCACATTCCCCTGAGTATTGTGTTGTAGCCCAAAGGATGCAAGGAGTGTTAATGGGAGATGGTGGAGAAGATCACACGATCTACTTAACTTCAAATTCTTTTCACCATGTTGAGGAGAGATACTCATCTTTGGAGGAGGGAGGTTATGAATATGGTGTTGCAGAACAAAATCCTAGAAAATTCCTATGGATGAAGAAAAATATAGCTTTTGAAAAAGAATGATATATGAGATCTAGTACCATTTCCTTTAAGTATGAAAACTTTGTTAGTTAAAGTAAATTGGTGCTCAATAAAAAAAAAATTGGTCTCAGATGGAGGTGCATTGAAAATTGCAAAGCATGATTGGTTAAGCAAAAAGTTTTACTCTCAAGTTGAGGGTGAGATGATTATAATGATATATATTCTCAGATTGGAAAACTGATATCCATTAGATTCTTTCTTTCTTTTGCTACTGCTTATAATCTATAGTTTGAAAAAATAGATGTGAAAGCAACTTTGCTTCATGGTGATTTGGAAGAGGATATTTATATGGCATAATTAGAGAATTATGTGGTGAACGGTAACAATTATTTAGTTTGTAAAATGAAGAAATGTTTGTACGGCCTCAAAAAAATTCCAAGGATGTGGTATTATAAAATTGATACATATGTGCTGAATTTGGGATTTAAGTGTTCTAAATTAGATCATTGTGTTTACTATAAAGATGATGATGCTTATTTCTTATTTATTGCAATATATGTTGATGATATGTTATTTGTTGTTAAAGGGAAAAGGATTGAGTTCATAACTAAATTCTCAACTTGTAGCTAAATTTGAAATGAAATATATTGGTGTAGCTAAACACATTCTTGGAATGGAAATAAGAAGAGATGGAGTGAACAAAAACTTGTGGCTTGCTCAAAGTATGTCAAATCAGTTTTACAGAGGTTTAATATGTAGGATTTATACCATTGTGTGTTATTTTAATAGTTTAAGCTATCTACTTTACATTGTCCAACATCCCCATTAGAGATGGAATACATGAATATAGTACCTGAACAGAGTGCAATCATAGGTTTGATGTATGGTATGATTTTCACTAGCTAGACATTTCCCAAGCAATAGGAGTTCTTTCCAGATATATGTATAATCCTAGTAGAATTCACTAGTATGCAATTAAAAGAGTCTTTGTATATTTGTAGGGTGCCTCAAATTATTCCTTGTGTAATCATGGTAATTTGATAGGAGATTAGTATTCCCTTGATATTCATTGTTATCTAGACTCAAATTGGGTAGGTAACGTTGATAGAAAACAATCTACCAATGCCTACTATTGATAACCTCTTCCTTGATAATAAGGAAGTTTTTATGCACCTATATAGCAATATCAATTGATTTATTCCCATTATAAAAAAATTTCTTGAGCCAACCTTGGGTGAATTAGGTTCAGAATCTCATTTTCTCCATCTTGTCAACTTCATCTTTGACAAGACTATTGGAGTTATTGCTTTTATTGGATCACTCTGAATAGGATTAATTAAATTTTTGATAAAGGTGGTGATCTCAGTCACTTGGGACTTGAACTCAATTTTAGTTGCCTCATCTTTATTCATTATTTGTAAAATATTGGAGACTGACCTATGCAATTCATCCATTTCCTAAGCTTAGTTGGTGGGACCCAATTTTATGGTTGAAATGTTGAAATCTCCAAGTAGAATGCTCCTACTATTTTTATCTACTTTGGGGGTGACCACATGTAGGATTATGGATCCCAAGGAATCTCTAATCATATGAGAACTTATTTTTTCCTTATTCTCTTTAGGCCTCTCTACCCTACTCAAAATAGCCTTTTAGCTCAATTTAGGGACTTTAATAATTGGATTCTTACTCTTGAGTTGCCTCTCCAACCATGCAAAAGTTGTAGCCTTATCAAAGGACTATATTTGTTGAGGAGGATATGTTTCCTTTTGAATCTCTTCTTCATGCACACCCTCTTCTTGCATCATGGATTATCTAGAATACCTCTTGAAAGCTTCCCCTCCTTTGCAAACTTTTCTTGTGAAGGTGGAATTGATGCATCCTCCATAGAAGTCAGTCCTATCATGCCTTTCTTTTTTGTGTTCCTACAAATATCCCAACAATTTATCCACACTTTCCATGGAGGGAGGCTCAAGTGTTTCTTGTGAGGAAGATGGAGGAGTATCTTGTGATAAATAATTTAATAGAGACCTATTGACTTGTGATAGCACTATGGAAACTACCTCCTTAGGTATATGAGAGAGGTGATTTGTGAATTATTATAGTAGGTCAAGAGAGGTAGGAGGAAGGGAAGTGGAAGGAATAGTAGAATAAATGGTAGATATGGTGAATTAAGGGGATGGAATAGATGCAGTGGAAAGATGAGAATTTGGGGAAGGATTAGGAGAAGATTAAATTTTAATGGGAGAAATAGAAGGAGTGAGAATCGAAGTGGTGATATCTATAAAGATATCAATGGGAGAAGGTAAAGAAAAGATAATAGGAGGAATGGTGGATGTGAGAGAAGTCTAAGAAATGGAATGAGAAAGTGGAGGAATGGAAGTAGAAGTTGTGGGGGATGGAGAGGAATCCTCTTGAACTTTTGTGGTTGGCTCCATCGAGACCTTCTTAACTCTCTTAGCTCTCTTTGGTTGAGGCTTATCTCCCTCTATTATTCCTTCCTTTATTTTATAAATCCTTGGATTTGCAATGGGTTGCCCTTCTTTTTTGGTCTTTTTGGTCTTTCCTTTTGCTTTGGAAGAAGTTCCTACTTCTTCCCCAATGGAATCCTCACCAGACTGATCCTCTTCACCAATATGTTCTTCTTCATTGAAAGAATCATGTTATTCCTCTATTTCATTGAATGTTAATTCTACCCCCTAAGCAATGAGAGTAGAGGTTTGGGCTTCTACCCATTTCTTAGTTCTTATAATGATCTTGGTTATGATATCAAGATCAATAATATTCTCCTCTATCTAATCTGGAAGTGGAATTGGTTGATTGGCCACTTCATTGTACTCATCCTCCTATAATACTTCCATATTCTTGCACTTTTTTAGGGATGATAGAAGAGAGTTATGATGTATTCCAAAATGGCTCTGGGAAATCTTTTTCTTCTTAACCTCTAGATCATCTTGGAAGTTGGCCTAGAAGTCCTCAATATTTAATTTGTGCCCATCAAACCACTAATTTCTTCATTTTTCTATAAGGGTCAGAATTTCTTGTTTGAATGTGGAAATTAAATCCAAATGCTTGTATCTCCACATCCAAATGCTAAACTGATTGAGTTGAGGGACAAACATACAATCCTCTTCAAAGTTCCAAGGGATAAGGCACTCCTCTATGTTTTCCTTTCAACAACTAGTTCAAGATGTAGAGTTTCTTTGTCATCTCCAATATCATTATTTTTTCATTAGGATATTTGAGCAGCCTATAGAAAGCTCATAAGAAACCCTCCATTTTGAAATAAGTAAATTTTGGGAATAGGATAAACCAATACCCAAACCTTTTAATCATCTCCATTGTTGAGGAGGATAGCCTTATGTTTAGGCCCTCTTGTAGAGTTCAAACTATGAACATTACAAAAACATCATTTACTCTCTTGTAATGATTCTTTATGTTTTTCATCTACAAATGAGGGTAGAAGTAATAAACCTTATCCTGATTGGGGCTCGTACCAATAGGACCCAAGTATGTTGATCCTCTACATCTAAAGTTTGCAATAAGAATATATACTATGCAGGAGATCATGAAGAACATCCTAATTTTCTTTAATTATAGAAAAATTATTGGTGGATGTTATCACTCTGGATCATTTGGGGACCAAGGAACTTTTAGTCTCTTAGATTTTCAACATAGTAAAATATTCCAAGCTAGTGTAGGCTTTATTTTCCTAGTGGGGTTAATTTCTATTTTCCTTTAGTACTAGGTTTTCCTTTTTCCCACATTTAATTAAGCTTGCTTAGATAATAAAGTGAGTTTTATTACTAGGATATAAGTATTTTATGTCACACTGATTTTCCTCCACTGGTTCACTTGCCCATTATTCACATCCCCAGAGTCCTAGTTTACATTCTTATGTTTTAACAGTTTATGTAACTTTGATTTTCTCTCAAAAAATTCCTTGGGTTATTCAATCTATTTCAAATTTTGAACATGGTATCAAAGCTTTTTTTTGAGAAATCTAAGTTCATAGATTCTTGATTGAGATATTGAGTTTCTTGTAAAGATCTTGTAAATTTCCGTATGCTATTCTCTTGCATTTTAAATGATCTAGAGAATCAAAAAGGATTGCAATGATCTAATAACCTCTTCATATTGCATATATGTTTTTTGAGATCTAGGTGATTGCAGCATTTCTGGTTATATTGGAAGCATTTTTCAATGTTCCAACACATCCAGAAGGCTTGAGAAAGTTAGATCTAGCTTTTGTTTCATCTAAATTGGAGATCATTTGACAAAGTTGCAAATAGGGGTTTGAAGCTCAAATCTATGAATAGATTTTTACTAGGGAATTTTTGGCCCAAACGGACCTTTCCATTGCGTTAAAAAGGCCCAAAAACCCCTATTCTCATATAAAATTGGTATATTTTAGACGAATTTGACTTTTGGCAAATTTTTCTTTTGCCAAGGGGTCGTCATTGCAGGCAAAATTTAACCTATTTTTTAAAAAATTCATAACTTTTCGCCACAATGTCCTTTTTCTACAAACAAGATATCATTGGAAAGCTAGAGATGAGAAATTTCCATCTACAAAGGTTTTGAAAATATTTTTTTCCATTTTATATTAGGTATTGTAGGTTGAAGCTATTGTTGCATTTTTTCTTCAACGAGCCATAACTTTCACCCCAAAGCTCCATTTTTTAGAAAAAATAGGTGTTGGAAAGGTATTGAAGAGAACTACATGACTATAGAGCTAATTTTTTTTTAGATTTATCTCAGATTCATTTTATATCATAATTTATAATTTTGGTCATTGTGGGCCTATTGAGCATTGTATCTTGGAAAAGGCTTTGTAAATGCACTAATAATAAAGTGTCAAAATTGTAATATCTTGGGAGGGTGAATTCTAAGATTAGTGGATAGGGGGGTGTCTCTTGATGTCTCTTTTTGCATTCACTTAAAAAAATAATTTGTATCAATCTTAGGGGGATAATACAAACAATTTGAAATCAAAAACTATGATAAAGTTCCATTTATGGGGGTGTTAAGCATGTCTCTTAAAAATTATTTCCATCCTTCTATTTTCAAGTTAACTTTAGAGAACTATTTGTCCTGGAAATAAGGGATAAAGAATCATTTCCTTGAGTAAGATCTACTACCCTATCTCCTTGGACTTGTTCCTAAGCCAAGTGACTATGATCAGAAGAATGCATGGTTTAACAATAATGACATGGTCTATGGACTGATATTTCTTACTATTTATGAGGATGTTCTACATCATGTAGAGCACACTGAGTGCCCTTTCACTACTTGGACCATCATTCAACAGTTGTATGGAGACACTGAATCTTTGTCTTAAAGTGATATTTCCTTAGAGAACCAGGCTATTGTGGATGATATTGAGACTTGTGTTTTCTCATCATGTGTGGATGATCAATTCATTGATACCCCATGGTGTAGGAGCACCTAAAGGTATTGATATGCCTGCAAAGAGAATTTTTGTAAAGTTTAAATTGACATCAAGAAAATCATGTAAATAGGTCATGGTTAGATCATTTTAAATGTATTTTCTTTAATAAGTCTCTAGGTGGTCAAAGAAACTATATTGCAAAAAGTTGTCATTTATTGTCAATAATGTAAAAATGCAAAAAAGTGCACAAAATCAAGAATGTGAAGAGTCATGTGGAAAAATGGAAGGATAGGTCATTGAAGTTGAAAAGGAAGTTTCTTTAATTGATGTAAAAAATCTATTAAGCATTGTAAAGGGAAAGAAAGAGGCAGATTTTGCATTCTTCAAACATTTTTACTAAATAAAGTTCCATGTTTCTGTATTTTTTGTGTTTTGATCTTATTTACCAATCTTGTACAGACTTAATTGAATTCATTAAGCTGAAATATTGTTTGGATTTAATAAAATAATGTGTAAGACTCCCATTAAAGTTGATTAGAGAGGCTCTTACTAAGTTTAGGGTTTGATTTAATCTCTTTTGCATAAACTAGTTTGAAAACCCAGTCAAGGGTTTTGAGAGTCTTGTGAGGGTTAAATCCACCATCCCACCGTTGTAGGTTTAGTATATTAGTGGGATTTATTATTTTGAATTTATTTAGAATGATTTAAGTGTTGTGTGCATTGATAGGAATAGGGAAGGCAAGAATATGAAGTTTTGTTGCTGCAACAAGGGAAAAATCAGTGATCTTCATGCATTAGAGGATGCTACAGACTAAGGTTTGGTAAGATAATAATTGCAGAGGCTTGGTGACAGTTTAGTTACCATGTACAGACATATCTTGACCTATTTGAAGTAGTGGATAAGTGTAAGAAGGTTTGGAAGGTTGATTACCACTAAACCCATGTTTTGCTTGGTTTAGGATGGCATATAATGATGGTTTTGTTATTTGGAGCAATATTGAGCCTTTTAATCTCTAAAAGTTGATGATTTGAAATTTTTGTGACCTAATTCAATGTTTTCTATGGTTTTCAAATGATTTCAAGCTGATTTAAGGGTACTTGCTTTGGAATTTTGACCTAATTTGGTGCATTTTGCTACTGACAATCTATTGTTCTATTATGGTTTTCAAGCAACAACACCTAATCTTGAATTATGTTTAATTAGACCAAAATGGGTCCCTGAAAAGATGTCTTGTTTATGGAGGTTTGATATGGTTTTGCAGTTATACCCACTTTTAGCAGGAAGGACTACTACAAGCAAAATGGATGTTTGGGGTGTAAAGGCTGAAAGAATGAATTTATGAGATTGTTGATGGTTTGATTCTATCTTATACATGTTGTTCAAGGTGTTTATGAAATTAGTAATTGTATTGGCTTATAGTTCCTTTCATGGTGTTATGTGTCTTGAGTTTCTTGAGGAAGGGTTGGTGCAAGTTGGATGAGTTGCATGAATTGATTGATTTTAGAGTTTCCCATAAGAGATTTTTCTTTGGTTTAGTCAATTTAAAGATGTTTAAAGTTGATTTAGATTTGACAAGAAGTTAAAAGTAATAATTGGTAGTTTTTTGTCTTTTTTCCTTGCAAGGAAGTGTGATTGGGAGAATGTTGGTTGGTTCAGATATTTCCAATAGGGTTTTGCTTTGATTTAGTTAATAAGAAGATGTTTAAGGTGTATTAAGGCTTTATGAGAATTTGGAATACTGTTTGGTGATTTGATGAATGGTAGCCTTGTAATTTCAATTGAAAATGAATGGACTTTGTTTAAAAGATAAGTGAATTTTTTGTGATTATTTGAGTGGATCTTCTCAGGTTGTGTTTAGAGTCAGAAGTACCCCTGAAAGTTTGTTGATTTTGGTAGATGATCTGCATCAATTGGTATTAGATCTAGTTGATTCTAATAGTTGGTTAAGTTTTTATTGATTTATTAGTTGCGGGTGCTTGATCCATCTTAAAGCTATAGAGAAGAAGAGTTCTGAAAAGTTGTGTGTTGGCGAACAAGGAAAGGTCTATGTTCACCATCCTCCAATGGAGATTAAGCTAGGGAGAAGGTGCATAGAGAGAGTGAGGAATCTTCTAGGATCTACTATTGGGTAAGATGGATGGTTTGTTGAGTTTGTTTGGTGGGGCAGTGAGGGAGATGGAGACCTGTATGAGAATGACCTGAGTTTGCAGCCATTATGAGAGTTGTAATTCAGTTTGAGACTACTCCATTGAAGGGAGTAGATGAAAAGATGGTTGGTCAGAGAAGGTCAAAGATGAATTGTTGGGAAAGAGGAAAGATTGCTTAGAAAAGCAATGTGAAAGGACAATCCTATTTTCTTTGAGTGATAAAAGGTTAGTGGAAAGTTGAGAGCTTTGAAAGGATAGTCCTATGTCCTTTTGAATGAGAAGAGTGATTTTGAACCTGATGGGCAGAGAAAGAGATGGCACACGTCAAAGATAAAGACAAGTGAAGATAGAATTGAAGGAAAAGACAAAGGTAAGTGAAATATCAAGAGTAAACAAAGAAGAAGCAGTCCAAGAAAAGTTTGAAGAAGGTATGCAGGTGAAAGAAGAAGCAAGGTTGAAGCAATTCAGTCCTCAAAGAGACTTGAGGAATTTTTTTAGGTTGGTTGTTTGGTGTAGGAGCACCTAATGGTATTGATATGCCTCCAAAGAGCATTTTTGTAAAGTTTGAATTGACATCAAGAAAATCATGTAAATAGGTCATGGTTAGATCATTTTAAATGTATTTGAGTCTTTAATAAGTCTCTAGGTGGTCAAAGAAACAAAATTGCAAAAAGTTGTCATTTATTGTCAATAATGTAAAAATGCAAAAAAGTGCACAAAATTAGGAAGGTGAAGTCATGTGGAAAAATGGAAGGATATGTCAATGAATTTGAAAAGGAAGTTGCTTTAACTGATGTAAAAACTCTATAAAGCATTGTAAAGGGTGAGAAAGAGGCAAATTTTGTATTCTTGAAACATTTTTAGTAAATAAAGTTCATTGTTTTTGTATTTTCTATGTTTTGCTCTTATTTACCAGTCTCGTACAAACTGAATTGAATTCATTAGCCTGAAATATTGTTTGGATTTCATAAAGTAAGGTGTAAGCCTCCCATTAAAGTTGATTAGAGAGGCTCTTACTAAGTTTAGGGTATGATTTAATCTCTTTTGCATAAACTGGTTTGAAAACCCAGCCAAGGGTTTTGAGAGTCTTGTGAGGGTTAAATCCACCATCCCAATGTTGTAGGTTTAGTACATCAGTGGGATGGATTATTTTGAATTTATTTAGGATTCTTTAAGTGTTGTGTGCATTGATAGGAACAGGGAATGAAAAAGTATGAAGTTTTGTTGCTGCTACAAGGGAAAATTTAGTGATCTTCATGCATTAGAGGATGCTACAAACTAGGGTTTGGTGAGATAACAATTATAGAGGCTTGGTGGTGGTTTGGTTACCATGTGAAGACATATCCTAACCTGTTTGAAGTAGTGGATAAGTGTAACAAGCTTTGGAAGGTTGATTACCACTAAACCCCTGTTTTGCTTGGTTTATGATGGCATATAATGAGGGTTTTGTTATTTGGAGAAATATTGAGCCTTTCAATCTCTAAAATTTGATGATTTGAAATTTTTGTGACCTAATTCAATGCTTTCTAGGGTTTTTAGATGATTTCAAGCTGATTTAAGGGTGCTTGCTTTGTAATTTTGACCTAATTTGGTGCATTTTGCTGCGGACGGTCTATTTTTCTGTTATGGTTTTCAAAACAACAACACCTAAGCTTGAAGTATGTTTAATTAGACCAAAATGGGTCCCTAAAAAGATGTATTTTCTATGGAGGTTTGAGATGGTTTTGCAGTTATACCTACTTTTAGTAGGATGGACTACTACAAGCAAAATGGGTGTTTGGGGTGTAAAGGCTGAAAGAATTAATTTATGAGATTGTTGATGGTTTGATTCCATCTTATACATTTTTTTCAAGGTGTTTATGAAATCAGTAAGTGTATTGGCTTATAGTTCCTTTCATGGTGTTTTGTGTCTTGAGTTTCTTGAGGAAGGGTTGGTGCAAGTTGGATGAGTTGCATGAATTGATTGATTTCAGAGTTTCCCATAAGAGATTTTTTTTGGTTCAATCAATTCAAAGATGTTTAAAGTGGATTTGCATCTAACAAGAAGTTAGAAGTAAGAATTGATAGTTTGTTGTCTTTTTGCCTTGCAAGGAAGTGTGATTGGGAGAATGTTGGTTGGTTCAAATATTTCTAATAGGGTTTTGCATTGATTCAATTAATAAGAAGATGTTTAAGGTGTATTAAGGCTTGATGAGAATTTGGAATATTGATTGGTGATTTGATGAATGGTAGCCTTGTAATCTCAAGTGAAAATGAATGGATTTTTTTCAAAAGATAAGTGAAATTTTGCTGATTGTTTGAGTGGATCTTCTCAGGTTGTGTTTAGGGTCAGAAGTACCCCTAAAAGTTTGTTGATTTTGGTAGATTCTCTGCATCACCCCATCACCATCTACTATTGCTACTTCAGATTCTAGTGTTGCTTCTTCAAAAAATTTGAGTGACTTCTTGTAGCAGGATATCTATAGTCTTTCAAATTTAGCTTGGGATGATATCTTGACATGTATTTTAGAATTTTTTATGGAGACACACATTACAGATTTGGGGGACACTATTGATGATATTCATCTTCTCTTTGATGAAGTTGATTCTTCTTCAGTTGTTGTGAGGGAACATTTTGACCCTCTTGTTCAATCTATACATGATCATTCATCATAATTTGACATGAGTGTGGATACTTTGGATCATCATTTGGAGAAGACATCTTTAGAGGGGATACTTGAGTATTTGGATGGTGCTCTACATCAGTCTCTAGGAGATTTTGAGTTTTCAGTTTCAAAAGTGTGGCCTAGAATGTTTGATTTGATTATGACTACTTTCAACATTGACATGGAGATACTTGAGCTAACTTCAAAGACTTCATACATATTGCACTTTCTTCCTACATATTATTTTCAATACTTGGAAGATAGTGTGCATACACCTTTGGTTTTCTTTCTTCCTAAGGGAAGGAATGTTGTTTGACGATTGTGGATCATCTTATACATCCAGTTTTGAGCATCTACCATTGCATCTTTTTGGGGGGGATTCTTTTTCCTTCCACTTCATTTATCTCTCTATTATGGGGGTGTACTTCCTTTTTATGGGATGGGGCTTCTTCTTCTTTGGGGGAGAATTTTATATGTACATAGGTAGATAACATGGCTTCATTTATCGGGACCCATCATATTTTGCATCCTCCTAAGCTATTCTTAAGGGTGTTGGTGTAGGCTTTTATTTCTTTCCTAGTGGGTTAATTTATTTTCCCTTAGTCCCAGGTTTTTCCTACACTTTTATTAAGCTTTCTTAGGATAATAAAGTGAGTTTATTACTAGGAGATAAGTGATGTGTTGTCCCCTTCCTTAAAGGGTGGAACACTTTCCACTTTTTCTATCATCCCCCACTTTTGGTGGTCCATCTCCACTCTTTTTGTGGCTGGATTCCTATTGGTTTGGATTTTCCACCTACCTCCTCTCTTAAGTTCTATATAAACTCACTACCTAGCTTTTATTTTCATCCATTCATTCTCTTGCATTGTTGCATACTTTGGCATACATGCACCTTGATGCATGCAATCATTATTCATGCATCTTTGCTTTGTATCTCATCTTGAAAAGCTCTTAATGCAATCTTTTGTCATGTCAATTAGATGGGTGATAATCTCTCAGAGTCCCCGGGATTTGCAAACTAGATTTTTCCAATTCTATGTAACTCTTGATTTTCTATTTAAAAAGTTCCCTTTAAGATTCAGTCTAGATTTCTAGCACATCTAGCCTCAAATTTGACTATAAGAAGTTTCCCATTACTTTCCTAAGAGTAACCAAGTCATTTGGTGCAGGAGCACCTTGTGCATTATATGCCTCTAATAGGCAATTTTTGTAAAATTTGAAGTTCATCATGTAAAGCATGCAAAGAAGGTCATGTTTAGTCCATTTTCAAATGTAATTAAGTCTCCATTAGGTTTATAGGAGGTCAAATTGGGAAAAGTTGTCATTTGTTGTCAAAATGCAAAAAGATGTAAAAATGCAAAAAATGTACAAAAAACAAGAATGTGAAGAGTCATGTGGGAAAATGGAGGTTAGGTCATTGAAGTTGAAAAGGAAGTTAGTTTAATTGATTGTAAACATCTTTAAAAGCTTGGTGAAGGTGAGAAAAGGAATGAGGATTGTATCTTGAGAAAAATTTCATAATAAAAGTACCCTATTTTTTCTGAACCAACGTTTTCTTTGTAATTTTTTCAAGGTAGTTTGGTCTGTACAACACTACCAAGCTTGGTTTTCCATTTTTTTGAGTTGATTAAGGTGTAATTTCATCAAATAAAGTTGTTTTGAGAAG
>VDFB02225693.1:0-12081 GCA_007258455.2 Sequoia sempervirens | reverse complement strand
TTTGCGCCGGAAATTTTTCACTTGTGCTCCGGAACTTTTATGGCGATACGCCGGAAGTTTTGCAAAGTGTTGAAGAGTAGGAACTTTTGCGCCGAAAACTTTGCTCCAGAAGTTGCTCTGGAAGTATTGCGCCAAAAGTTTCCAAATAATGATGAAGAGCAGAAAGACTCAAGATTAAGGGGGAGTGTTGAAAAAATTAATCTTGAGCAGTCTACGGCCAGTTGCATTAAATGCAAGGTCAGAGAAAATCAAATATGGATCTGCCCCCCCTGCCGTGTTAGAAATACTTGTTGTTCAGTAATTTCTCTCTGGCAGCAAATTTAATTGTGGTAGTTGAGTTCAAATTTGAGTGGCATTTTTGTGTATTGGCTGAAAAGCCAAAAGTTGCATTGAATGTATATTCTGTGCAAGTAAGCAGCCAGAGGTTTTCTGGGTGAGACAAAAAGAGGGAATCTTCAACAGAACATAGCAGAAGAAGGAATGTTCAGGAGCATCTGAGCGATTGGCCCGTTCGAATTATCTGCCACAGTCCAGTAAACCTTTAGCCCGTCTTGTGGAAGCTATCCACATGGAGCAACAGCGAGGAAATATCGGTCTTATTTGGAAAATGCATAGCTTCTATAGTATACATATACAGAGCTTTTGCTCTAAATATTTTTATATGTAAACAATTTTTTGAATGTAATCTTTTTCTGAGTGAAATAGAATATTGAAAATATTTGTCTCCTTGTGTGTCTGTCTCCTTCCCTTGATACACTTCCATTGTAATGTGTTTCATTCTTTGCCCACAATAGGAGTTTATTTTTCAACATAGCATGCCCCGTAGTTTCAGAAATTTGGCCTCAAGCATACTCTTAGTAAATATGTCTGCTGCTTGGTCTTCACTTGGACAAAATTGGAGATTAACAAAATTTGCTTGAACAAGATCCCGAATATAGTAAACATCAATCTCAATGTGTTTTGTTTTAGCATGAAAAACATGATTATTTGCAACTTGGATAGCACTTTGATTATCACAATACAATGGAGTAGCTGAACTCTGTGCAAAACCAAGCTCAAATAAAAGGTTGCGAATCCAAACTGCTTCCTTTCCAACTTCTTTTGCTGCTCTATATTCGGCTTCACATGAGGACAATGATGTATTTGTTTGTTTTTTGCTGCTCCATGTAATTGGACTTGACCCAAGCTGAAAAATATAACCACTAGTAGATTTCATGTCATCTATATCACCTCCCCAGTCTGAATCTGTAAAACCAATCAAAGAAACTGAGGACTTGTAACTATAATGTATACCATAGTAAATGGTTCCACGAATGTATCGCAAAATCCTTTTGGCAGCCAACTAATGGCTTTCTTTTGGTTCCTACATAAATCTAGATACCATATTGACTGCAAAACAAATGTCTAGTCTAGAATGTGTTAGATAAACCAAGCTACCAACAAGTTGTCTATATAAAGTAGCATCCACCTTCTTGGAAGTACATTCCTTAGTAAGCTTAATCCCAGATTGAAAAGGAGTAGGGGCTGGCTTGCATTCAAGCATTTTAAAATTTTCTAAAAGATCCAAAGCATATTTTGATTGAGAAATAAACAACCCATCATGAAGCCTACTAATTTGCAAGCCAAGAAAATAATTTAATTCACCCAAATCACTCATATGAAATGCCCCTTAAGATCTGATTTCAAATCATTAATTAACCCAATATTTGGTGTAGCTATGAGTAAATCATCCAAATAAACTACAACAAGAATAATGTCATTGTGCACTCTCTTTACATAAAGATTTGGATCTGATTTGCATTTTTGAAACCCATGAAGCTGAAAATACCTGTCTATCTTCTCATTCCATGCTCTTGGTGCTTGTTTAAGCCCATAAAGTGACTTCTTTAATCTGCAAACAAGATTAGGATGTTGCTGATCTACAAAACTTGGTGGCTGATCCATATATATTTCTTCATATAAATCTCCATTTAAGAAAGCATTTTTTACATCCATTTGATGAATATGCCACCCAAGACTTGCAGCCAAAGAAAGAATAATTCTAACTGTATTCATTTTAATGATAGGAGCAAAAGTTTCTTCATAATCAACACCCTCTTTTTGATTAAATCCCTTAGCAACCAATCTAGCTTTAAATTTTTCTATAGCACCATCTGATTTAAATTTTGTTTTATAAACCCATTTGCAACCAATTACATTCTTAGCTTTGGGAAGTGGCATAAGTTCCCAAGTTTTATTTTTCACCAAAGCATCATATTCTTCTTCCATAGCTTGCTCCCATTCTTTCTTCCCTCTAGCTTCCTCATATGATCTTGGGTCATTTACTTGTAATACTTTGGCCATGAGAGCACTACCATTCCTCCCTTGGATCTTTGAGCCTTGCCTATATATTTCTTCAACACTCCTTGTCTTTTGTCTAGCTAAAAAGTCATCTTCTTCATCATCACTACCTGCAGAAAATGTCTGATTACAAGCATTAGTTGTTTCATTTTCACTAGTATTTTCATCATTTGTAGAAGTGCACAACTCATCCTCATCAATGTAGTCTCCATTTCTTTCTAAAATATCTGAAAAATAAGAAGCATTTGTTGTTGTAGAGTGAGAGGGAGTGGCTGTAAGTTGTGAATGCTCATCAAACTTCACATCTCTACTAACAAAGACCTTGTTTGTTGTCAAATCATATAACCTGTAAGCCTTTGATTCTTCACTATAACCCATAAACAAACACTTATGACTCTTTGGTTCTAGCTTTTCTCTTTTTGCATCAGGAATGTGTGCCCAAGCAATACACCCAAATACTTTAAAATATCCAATGTGAGGTTTCTTACCACTCCATGCTTATTTAGGGGTGATATTTGTGAGAGCTTTAGTGGGGATTCTATTTATAATATGTGCAACACAAGAAACAGCCAAACCCCAAAATTTATTATGCAAACTTTTAAAATGCAACATACAACGAGCCATTTCTAAAAGAGTTCTATTCATTCGTTCAACCACCCCATTTTGTTGAGGAGTATAAGGAACTGTTCTTTGCACCTTAATACCATAATTTTCACAAAATGACTCAAATGCATAATTGCAATATTCACCCCCATTATCCATCCTTAAGCATTTAATTCTTTTGCCACTTTGATTTTCAACTAATGCCTTAAACTTTTGAAACACTTCAAACACTTCTTTTTTCCTTTCAAGAAAATAAACCCATACTCTCCTGCTATAATCATCAATAAAAGTGAGAAGGTACCTGGCACCTAAAAGTGAAGGATATCCTGGTTCACATAAATCACTATGAATGAGTTGCAATAGATGATTAGCTCTCCATTCTTTACCTAAATCAAAAGGATCTCGATGATGTTTCCCTAACACACAACCTTCACACACACCTTCACAAGCTGAAATTTTTGTTAATCCTCTAACCATATCCATTCTAACCATATCTTGTAATTTTCTATAATTTAAGTGTCCAAGTCTAGCATGCCAAAGTTGTGACATATAATCAGTCTGAGCAATAAAAGCATGAGAGAGTGTATATTTATCATCAACAAACCCCACAAATTTAAATAGATTCTCTTCATGGTCAACTCTACCAATAGCAATTATATTGCTTGGGTTTTTTCTATCTCTAACAATAACTTGATCAACAGTGACAACAAACTCATATCTAGCTTGAACTATTTTGTATACTGAAATAAGATTCACCCCCAATCCTTCAACTAGTAAAACATTTTTCAAAGACCCATTTGTTACATTAACAGTTCCTGTTCCTAAAACTGGAAGTTTCATTTTATTGCCAATAGAAATTTCTTGATCTGAATTCTTCCCTTCATAAAAATCAATAAACAAAGATCTATCCCCAGTCATGTGAGATGATGCCCCTGAATCTAAAATCCATTCTTTATTAGAATCTGAAGCAAAGTATCCCCCCTTAACACTAGATTTATTCTTGGGTGTAGTAATTACCTCATTTGATTTCTCTTGCCTTTTTAAAGAGATAGCTACAAAACTATGTTTATCCTTCTTTCCATCCTTAAATCTTTCTTGCTTGGGCTTATATTGCTGCCTTTCATTGTCCCTCTTCTTCAAACAAAATTTCTCCATGTGATTCTCACCCCCACAATACCTGCAAATAATGGGCTTTCTTCCAGCTTGCTTTTCTGCACCATCATTTCTAGAAAAATGGTTAGAACCTTCATTATTTCAAAATTTATTATTTCCTTTCCAATTCTTTTTTCCATCATTTCTAAAAAATTTACTTTTGGTTGTATATGCATGATTCTTCTTAATATGCCCTTCTTTAATAAGTTGAACTTCTTCATCTAAAACAGACTTGCAAAATTGATCAAAAGTTTGCTGGGGGGTATTGGGATTTAGTTGAAGAACCCTTTTCCTTGATTCCTTAAATACTTTATATGGCTGGGGAAGCTTACTTTCAACCATTGCAATCAACCAAAAATCTTTTTTTGCATATTCAGCACCTATTTTTTTTAGCTGAGCATTTAAAAAAGTAACTTCATTGAAGTAATCAGACATTTTTTCAAAATCAGATGGATCTAAATTCATCAATTTTTCTTCTATACTAAACATGCTAGCAATGTCTGCATCTTTATAATACTTTTCTAAAGTCTCCCACAGCTCTATTGGATTATCAACATCAACAAATCTTCTATTTAGATTGGGGCTCAAAGCTTTACCAATAATACCTCTAGCTTGCTCCAACTTGCATTTCCACAACTCCTTTTCTCTATCATTTTGTTGAGGTTCCCCAATTTCTTTATTTACTATCCTCCATAAAGCCTTCTCTCTTAGAGCATTCTTGATTGCAATCTTCCAATCTGCAAAACCACTTCCATCAAAGATAGGCAAAACTTCATTTGAAGAACCCATGTTAGCAAAAAAATCAGCCTTCAAACAAATCTAGCAATACTCCAGCAATATAACAACCCTGCAACCAAATATCACTCCAATAATATATCAGCCCTGCAAACAAACCATTTCCAGCAATATATTTTCCTGCAGCAAAACCCTCTAGCAATATTTCTAGCTGAACCTCTAGATAAATCTCCAGCTGAATCTGGCTCTGATACCATGTAAAAACAGTCCCAAAAATATAACAGCAGTAATAAATAAATAAAAAATAGGACAAAACAAGGCAAAACAGAGTTGAAAATATATATACATTTAATTCAAAAAACTGTGTACAACAGCGATCCTCAATCACATATATATAGCTATTACATCTTTAAAGTCTGAAAGTTTCTTGCTTTCTAGAAGATTCTAAAATCTGGAAACTTCTTTTACAACAGCTCTCTTTTTAAATTTTTTATTTATTTCAAAAACAGTTGCAGGAAGATTCTAGAAATATTATTTTATTTTTAGACAATCTTAACTATCTCTAACAATTGTTAGGCATGCAAGTTATGGTTTAAGATCTGATGTTTCTTGTGAAGAGTCTCAAGATGTTGTTCTTGGAGATGAGTTGGCAGGGCTCATTTTCATGTGTAATGATCAACAAAGGGTTAATTGTTTTAGGTACAAGGTGTTTGGTATGCCTAGAGAAAAGTAGAGACTTTTAGACCATGTAAAACCAGGTACTAAATTGTTTCTTTTGGAGTATGATTCTAGACAGCTTTGGGGCATATTTGAGGTTGCTTCTTACTCTGGAATTGAGCTTAAGAATGATGCCTTTAGAGGATTGGAAGTTGACTTCCCCTTACAAGTATGCTAAGCATCAATCTTTTTTCTGTTAAATATGTAGATGGTTTGTATGTTCTAGCAATTGTTATGTTATCAGAGACAAAAACAATCTTTGAGTGCCCTGCCAAGAGTTTCAATGAGTTACAGCTTGAGACTATGAATTGTTTACCCTCGTTTAGGAAATAAGCTGTTTTGTCAAATTATAATTATGTTAAGGCAAATACTTGGGTATTGCAGACCGTCTTAAGCTCTGTGCCTGCTAGTGATTACTTGAAATGGTCTGGAATTTATTATGTTGGAAAAAATATTGCTTAAAAGATTATTATAGTGATGCAAGAGTAGTATTTTAATAATAAAAAAGCTTCTGAAGAACATATACTTGTTGGATGTGTTAAATTGAGGCTTACAAATATGGAATAATTAAGTTTGAGGATTCAGAAAGCTACTAATGCCAGTGAGGGCTGCTCTCCTGGGTGGAGATCCAAAAATGAGGTAATTGCCACATGTAATAAATATGACTTTGGGCTGCAATTAAACTCAAGTCCAGCTAAAGCTCCTGCAGCAATTAAACTGGCCAGCAAATGTGGTGGATCATTGCCCATCATCAACTGGAACATTAGTAACTTTGACCTGGAAGGCTTTGGTTTTAAACATTCATATTTATATGCTTCAGGCAGTAATCTTGTTGAATACTGCAGTCCTTGTGATATGTAGTATAATTATTAATAAGGTCTACTAATACGGAGATCTGGATGAAAGTGACTGAGGATCTGAAAAGCTTAATCTGGCAGCAATAACTTCTCTTTTGGGTGGAGAAGCATGATGAATGCCAGTTGCAACAAAGGCCACGTTGGGTGGGATTGCTCATCTTGATCTACATGTCAATAGCAATTAAACTTATGATGGCAGCTTTGGTTGGACATAGTCCTTTAATACATCTAAACTAACACTCTGGTTCATCTACTGGCAGACCATTTTTGAGCTAGAAAAAAATAATTTTGAACATTTATTTTCTGTGACCAACTATAAAATTTGGTATTGTATTGTATCTCTTAGTCTATGATGCAGATTAATACATTTTGTTTTCTTTTAGAAGCAAACAGCCACTTATTGTTCAAAATCATCTAGGAAGAAACTATTTGATCTTCTTCCAGAAGGTCAATTATTTTTTAGTTTTATAAGTAGTTTACAGGGTTATGCGAGTCTTGTCAAAATCTTGACAAGGGGCTGTCAATATTTGTAAAGTTAACGTGCAACTGCTTAATCTGGATGAATGGTGACTGTTTTTTAAAGTTCTGCCCATTAAATGTAAGTAATGAGAGCTCGTTCCTATGTTACATTTTTAGAACTTAATGTAAGCAACGACAACTCTTTTAGAAGTTGGAACATATTCTTCTAATCCTGATGATGGAATACGTAGTATGATCCAAAACGCCGATTTTAGTAATAACTCAACACAGTTTAATCCAGAAAAAGTTAGTCAAAAACTATTATGGACTGTGGAAACATCATTTTTTTTTTGTAGTGTCCTAAACCAAACACAATCTAATTAATCACACTTAGAAAGCCTCTAACTACATAGATTTTTTTATATAATTCTCTTGAAACACATACATGCAAAATGAGAGCAACGAAACTATTACAACTGACCAGGAATGCCCTGCACACAGATCTGATAGTTGATATATGCTAAACATAGCAGTATGCATACTAATCCCCCTGCTGAACTGGATGCTCTGCATGGTGTTTCCATTGTTCTGCACCACATACTACACTTGAGGGTTTTTGTCCTCAAGAATGTATGCAAGTTCATTCCTGAAGGGTTTTATAAATGATTGAGATGATACTCTGGCATATGGTCTGCTGCTTGAGGGTTTCCATCCCTAAGATGATCTGATTAGCTACGCTTGAGGGGTTCCATCTCCAAATGCGAGCAGTTGCTATGACAGTATCACAAGCCTGTCAAGAAAGTTGATTTTTGTATATCTTCTCTTCTCTCCCTGTGCTGTTTATTTTCCAGCTTCCTTGACTGTAGGCAATCATTCTTCAATTGATGGCAGTTGACTGACAAACTCCTCCCCCAATCTAGGATAGCTAACTGGCAAGTTCATTACCTTATTTAACTGACCCTTAGTGGAGGCAACTACAATCCTAACTGACTGATCACACCCCTCCTTATTCTGAACACAAACATTTTTAACTGAAAACTGAAAATAACTAGAGACTTGCTACTCCTACACTGCAAAAGCTCTCACTCAGCAACAGATCTTAAAAGGAGACATGACAAGTGTTACAGGTTGCGATGCAACCAAGTGATCATCTGGGAATGGCACAAATTTTGTACTGTGTAAAGTTTTGTAGGCTTCAACTTGAATTTATAGTGATGAATTATAAAGATTTATATTTGATCATCTATATATAGATGTAACAAGAATATTACACTTTTGTTCCCTTCATTTAGAGCAATATTATTATTTCAAACTTTAGTTTAATTGTGTTTAACTATTTGAGTTGCACCACTGTCAAATTATATATGTTTAGTTGAGATGCTGATTATTCATATGTGATTGGGACCCATTTGTTTACCAAGTAGGCATTCATGTCATTGATGTTGAAGCTTATGAAGGCAATTGTCGGCCTAAAGGTTGAGACTGGTGGGCTACTAACTACAAAGTTAAAACAACACGTTCTTAAAATTGATAAAACCCCATATACACAACGGGGCTCTCATAAACCATGCTTGGCACGCTATGGCCAGGACCTAAAGATAGTCTTTGCACCAATTATGTAGCACAAATGATTTTTAATTATTGGTTTTTGACACAGTATTTGTCAAGTCTGGAGAGACAATACTGTCATGAATGAGAATTCCATTTATTATGATACAAACTGTTATAATTTTTTAGCCATAGCTTTATTGTGTGCACTTTGGTCAGAATTTTCATTAGCCTTCCCGGTTTTAACCCTTCCAGATCCGACTCCTAGTCGGAAGGACTTTTTCTGCTTATCGGCTCATCATTGCATGCCAGCGCATGGCTGCTAGTGGTATTATTTGTTGTCATTCTATTACCAGGTATCAACTTCATTGATTTTATTTAATTATAGCTATACAAATTTTTGATTTTTTTTACTGGTGTTTTAGTTCCAACTGTTGAACTCTACATATGCATCTCAAATGCTAAAAATTGGAAGCTTTTTTATAAATATTGTAACAGATTTTGGAAAAATTTAAGAGAAAACTGATTTAAATTGCTCATGCTTTTATTCAGCAATGGAGGTGTGTTATGGAGAAACAACACCCAAAAACAATGAGGAGAAGCACTAGCGAATCAAACTGAAATCAGATATGTAGCATTGAATAGAAGGAAGATTCTACAAAACCTTCATTCAAATCGTATGCCCAAAAATAGGTTTTGGTGAATAATGAAAAGGAGACCTAATATAATAATGAGAGTGGTGGTGGTGGTGCCCTCAAGCCTGATTGATATATATTTTTATTTTCTCTATGATTTTGGAGAGTACTTAGGGGGCTTGTGGGCTACCATTAGAGAAGTTGTTTGTGGAGGTTTGGAGGAGTACAGATGGAGGCGTCAACTATAGAGAGTCTCCTAGGTAGCATAAGTAGCAGACATGGATAATTTATTTTTGTGGCTATTTTCTAGGTGGTTTGAGGTTTGATTCCCCATACGTGTAGATTTGGATCAGAGATTTATTGGAAGAGAATACAAACAATGTTCAAAAGCTTTTGCTTTATGAAATCAAACTGGGTTTTTTTCATTTGTTATTGTCAAAAATCTGTTTTGTGTGGCCTCGTTTGGTGGAGCTAGATTTTGCATGTATGGGAAGAATTAACATCCTAATTAGATAGTTTATAGAATGGTCATAATGTGTAATTTTAGTTTGTTTATTCTGGTCCAAAATGTTTCTACTGCATGAGTTTGATTTCCTTAATGTGGTTTACCTTCATCTCATAATTGTTGGTATTTTGTACAAGTATGTAAATACAATTATAAAATATCAATAATCCAAGTTGTTAACTCTCTATTGAGATTTATTGTATTTAACATGCATTGATGGTTTAGTATCAGGGGAGCTTCATCTCTATCATGTTATTATGAAGGGACCATATGGAGAAAAACTCAAGTTGTAGGTAAACTATTTAATTCATTATACTTTGCAAATGGAAATAATCTACTATGCAGTGTATTCTTAATATGCCCAGAAAACAAGAAATTGTGTCATACTTCCAAGAATGTTAAAATAAGCATATTAAATCACGCTTGCACCCTAATGAGGTGCAATGGTTACGTCGATAGCAGGATATACTCTAGCAATATATTAAAAGGCAAGGAAAAAAATTGCAAGAAAATGTAAATTGCTTTTCTTAAGACTACCTATTTATAGCAAACGTCAATTGATGATGGGATGCAAGAGGATTTGAATATGAACAAGTGAAACTTAATTTAAATTGGTATGCTATGCTAAGTGGTTTTACAACATAATATTTTTTGTACAATGAAAGAAGCCATGTAACTTAAAAGGTCGATTGGATTAAGTACAATTATTGCTGGTTAATGATATACCTTGTAATCGAATGTAACATAATAAAAAACTAATAGGCCAATATTTTAGATATTTCACCTTGTTAAGGTTTATATGTACCTCATTCTAATCAATGACAAAACTCAAGTATTTGACATAATGTTAACAAAAGAGAGATTTCTTCATTTTTGCTTGAAGCTTGTGACATTAGAGGCTATATAAGGTAGTTTGAACATGCTAAATATGATCCTCCCAATTGTTCTCATACATAAAAATATCATTCATGAACTATCATAGGTTAGGTTGAAATGTCACTAATGAGCTACATAGATTTGTAGGACAATTATTGATCTCAAAGAAATCAATCATTCATAAGCCCTAGCTTTAATTTTCAAAGCAATTTTATAGTGATCAATAGGATCCATTTGTACCTAATGATGACATAAATTTAGATCCATCTTTATCAAATACCAAGCCCCTTTATATGATGAAGGTCATGTATTCTAGGCAAGGGGTATTTCTATTTGAAAATAATTTCATAAATCATTAGATTGATAATCATAATGAGTCAAATACCATGCTCCCCTAATATGATTCCATCGATGTTAGGAAAAGGGTATCTATTGTTTATTGTTTACAATGGTTTTATTTAAGGCTTTGTAGCTAGTGACTAGTCCATAAAGCATTCAATTTCAAAATTTAATGATTCATAACTATGTATTTCTAAATCAACTCTCTTAAAAAATCTTAGAAAATAATTTTGAAAGGATTTAATCATTTATAAACATAAAATTTGAGGAAAAAGAAGAGGAAAATAACAAATAATAGATCACACACATCACAAAATAGGTAGAGTGTGCCTTTACCATCTCATAATTGTTTTTTATTAATTCATAGAGTGCAATGCTACATAAATGGTTTTTTGGAGTATTTCAATAAACCATACACTCCTCTACCTCCACTATATTAGACTATAACTATAATAACTTTAACCTTCTCATTTGAAACAATTATAAGTCACATTTATTATTCAATTATACTTTTGGAATGTCTCAATGCCCCTCGATTATGCATACTTTAATCACTCAAGTTCAAGGAAGAATATAATTTCTTTTGGAATTGAAATAGTTACACATTGACAATTTTTCAACTATAAAATTATTCATATTTCTATCTAAATAGTCTTCCTTTTTAGTATAATAGATGTCAATAAGGAATATGAATAGTTGATCAATTTCCATATATTTATCTTCAACTATGACCTTATGATAATTAATGACACAATTACAAATAACCAATATCCCACATCCAATGGCTTATTTCAACTCTCTCATTACTAATAAAATGAAGAAAAATTAAACACATGACCTTTACAAGTTAACAATTGATCAATGAAAAAATACCTTTCATCTCAACAATTTACACTTCAATAAAAGCATGAATACTTCAATAGCAACATATGTCTCTTAGCAGCACTTTAGTAGCATAATTGATCTTTTGTAACAACTAAAGTCAAATTTATAGCTTATTCAATCTTTACCCCATTCAGTAAAACTCAAAGACACTTTAGCAACTTAATCAATCTTCAATAACACTCAAGTAGAAACTAAAGACACTTTAGTAGTGACAATTTAACAACATACTAATTAATAACATTTTGTTTCCACAGTCCATGATCATTAGTAATCAAGATTTCTAGATAAAACTGTGTGTGATTTTTCTTCATCAATGTTTCTGATCATACTCCATGATCCATCATCAGGATGATTGGTCTCTCTCCATCTGCTAATCATCCTGATGATGGATCATGGAGTATGATCTGAAACATTGATGAAGAAAAATCAC
>VDFB02225691.1:7118-36591 GCA_007258455.2 Sequoia sempervirens | reverse complement strand
TACTTCATTTGGTGTAGAATATGCATACTCAACATGAAAAAGTAAATCAAGAGATATAAAAATACACAAGGCTTCAAATTATTCATCACAGTTATTATGCTATTTAATGTTTTTTGTAATTAGAGATGGTTCAAATGGTTTCAAGTTTTATTGTAACTCTATGCTATCCTTGCATTTTCAAGTATATTTTTTTATTTTGGATTTTCATTCAAAATAGTTATATGGTGTGAGTAAAGGAAGTGTTACAATGCAAATAAAAGATTATTTTTTAGTACATGAAGAGAATGCAAAAATACAAGAAGAAAAATGCAAGACACCCCACTTCTGAGTAGTCTTAAAGATCACCCCAAGATATTATAATATTGGCACTTTATAATTAGTGTGACTATGAAGGTTTTATTATATTTCAAGATCAATAAGGCCCAAATGGCCAAAAGATCAAATTTTTAAATACAAAATGAACCTAGTTCAAAATATTAAAAAATCTATATAGCTATGTAGTGCTCTCTAACAACTTTCCAAAGCCTATTTATTTTTTAAAAAAGGTAATTCATAGTGAAATTCAAGGGGCCTATCAAAGAAAAATGCAACAACTAGCTTCAACAAGTATAATATTTAGAAAAAAATGTCAAAATTTATGATTAAAATCTTTATAAATGGAAAGGACCCTTCATTCTATCAACTATTAATTGTGAAAATATAACTCTCAAGGAAAAATGAATGCAAGAATTAAAAATATATAAATTGGCCTTAGTGGCCCTTGGCTAGTACTACCGACAAAGTGATTGTAGATAGGTGATCCCACAAAGCTGGTTTACAATTTCGGGGAGGAAATGATTTTTGCTGAAATCACATATTTTTAGAAAATATAATGATTTAAGCCTTAAAAGGTTTCATTTAAGGAATTCCAATTGAAGAGGGTCTCATCAAACTACCTTAAATCAAACCCCCTTGGATAGAACCCCGCTAGTTTTAAACCATACCTTTAACAGAGTCTCCTTTACACCTATCAAAATGCTGATAAAAAACCACTTTTGATTTACCTTTTGGGGATCAAATGAATTCATTAAAATTGTTTTTTTGCAAGTGTAGTCCTTATTATAAGCTTCCCAAAAGTGTAATTTTTAAAATAAATTTAATTTTATTATTATATTTATTTTTTATTTCTACCATTGAATGTAGGTTTTCACTTAAAATCAAGCTCTTTGTTCTACACACGTGGAAAAAAAGAAAATTATCAAAAAAAATTGAAAAATATTAGTTCACTAGATATTCAAGTCCTTGATCCAACAAAAAAGAATTGAAGTATATACAAAAAAGAGTTATCGCGTTATCTGAGTCCGCGCTATGTATATGAATTACCAAATTGGTTTGGGTAGAAACTTTATTAAGAAAAATATTCAATAAAAACTATCTAAAAGCGTGTAAGCACTAGATATCAGAGTTATGAATCTAAATTTGAAAGAATTAGAATTTTATCCTTCATGGAAAAAAAGTTATGCGTTATACGGTGAGCGTCACTTTTTTAAAATGTTGTTTTTTGAAAAAAACTATTTTTTGAGGGAGATGGAAAAAGAAATGCAATATAATTCCAAAAATTTTGAAAAAAATATATTTAGAATCTATAGGAAAAATGTCACAAAACTCTAGTTTGCATCATCTTCAAATTCCTCACGGTTTAGGCGCTATAGGTGCCCGAAAGTGAAGATTTAGTTAAAAATATATATTTCAGTGTCCAGTTTGATATGAGGTTAGAGATTTAATTTATTTTTACTTTTTTTTAAAATTGCCTCATATTGCATGTTGGAGGGTCTATACAACCCTCTTGCTATTTTTTTTGCCTCATATTCACTTGGCACCAAAATTAGGAAAATTTTGTGTTTTTGGGCCTTCTAGATGCAATGGTGAGGTCCTTTTGGACTGGAAATGCCTTGAAAGCTATTCACTAGATTTGAGCTTCAAAAATCTATTTTCACTATCATATGGTGTGTAGAAATAAAGTAAAAATTAAAATCAACTCTAACTTTCTTGAGTTTCCTAGATGCATTGGAACAACAAAAAATATTGTCAATATAACCATAATAGTTGCAATCACCCATGTCTCACTAATACACACATGCAAAATAAGATATTAGAATATGTTCATAATTATTTTCTAATTCTCTAGAACATTCAAAATATAAGAGAAAAGCATGTACAAAAATTTACAAGATCATACAAAAACCTCCAATCTCTCAATTAGAACCTCTATAATTCTAAATTCTAAAAAATGAAAACTTTTATACTAGTTAGAAAGATAAAATATATATGCATAACCAAGAAATTTTTAAGAGAGATAAGCTTTAAAATTGTAAATGAATAACACAAATATTAGAATTGTGAAAATATGAGCCACAAGATCAAACAATGAACAAAGACACCTTCTATACAAAAGAGTTGCAAATGATAATATGCAATATTCCTCAACAAGAAAAAGTTGTAGAATGAACCTCAAGAATCTTCAAGGAAAATAAGAGTCCTCAAAGGTTGAGAGTTCTATCAAAGGCATCAAAGGTATCCAAGGTATGATAATACAATGAGGGTTGAGTGCTATATAGTCCAAAAACCCTAAATTATAAATGGATTAAACCATGACAAGTGTCAACATCTAATGCAATGAGATAGAATGATCTAATAATAGCTCTCTAGTTAACATAGAAAATCATTCCTAAGTTTAGCTTAAGTGTACGATAATAAATTAGACTAATAATTAATTAAAGATTAATTAATTATTAGGTAATGCGTGATTACTCTAAAACCCCCCTTAAGATGAACTTAGGGAATAGCTAAAAACCTTAAAAAAGAGAATGCATAATGGGTCCCAACAAACAAGGCCTGGTAAGGTACCCATGTATCAATAATCTAATCTCTCACAATTGATAAAATGAGAAAACCACATGGGAAAAACTCCTCTCCAAAAGAGAGAAAGGTGAATGAAGGACTAAAAAGCCTCCAAATCAAGGTGAAGGACTAAGAAGCCTCAAACCGAAATAATGTCTCGAAAAGAAGAGGAGCATGTAGAACATCACTGAAGCACGAAGAAGTTGTAGACAACTGTCGAAAGATGACTGATATAGTGTTAAAAAAAATAACCTCTAGAAACATGAATATAAGAGTTTCCATATGGTAAATGCTCCATCTTACCGAAATGCATGGGTAACCAACCACTAATGTATGTTAAATCTGCCTAGTACATAGGAATGAGAACTAGATGTGTAGATCACTCAAAAAATAAAACCAAGCAAGTATAAACACCAACAATAAAACTCCCCCCATAATGTTGAAAAGAGAGAGCTAAGACAAGTACACTGAAACTGTGTGAAACCAAGAAGTGCATATAGGAGAAGCAACCTGCAAATAAAGGGGTGTACAAACTAAGACACACATGCATGAGGCAAGAATCATCAGGATTCACTATTGTTGTGGAAGGGAAAATCACTTGACAAATGTGTGATGGCAAACCAAAGGAAAACATCAACCCCCCCATGGCACTTTATATCATAGTGTGATTACAAAAATACACAATAGGATATGCAAAATCCCCAAAAATTATACACCAAAATGACACTTTATCTCAGTACATCTACAAAAGAATGTGCATCAAAAAGATGTCTACAATTCCCAAATAGGACAAAATACTATAAATACATATAGAACAACAAAAAATGATTTATCTCACACAAATGAAAATTTTCCAGGAGCTAAGATGTCCAAGTAATTCACTAGAATGTGAAAACACAAAAAAATGAATAAACTATACTTAAAGAGAAATATGAAAAAATTACATGGATGACTATGAAGAGCTCTGAGAACCCATCCTAACGTCGTTGGATTCATGAAAAAATGAACAAATGGGTCAAAAGTTATGAGCTTGGGATTGAAAACAACACTTTCGACTTCAACAGACCGTAGAATGTACTAGCAGTTCAAAAAATGGTGATTAGATCCACAACACTAGAAATTTGACATAACTAGCTTTTCAAAATATCTCATTTGCCCAATTTTGATATTATATGCCTAAGTTATGGCCAAAAAAATAAAAACTCCTTTAGGGCACAAAGGGGGATTGAAGTGAGCCTTGACCAACATTTGTACCACTGATCATGTTAACATGACAACATGTTGGCATCAATAAAATATTCAGGGAATATTCCCTAGTCACCAAGAAAAAAATTTGGCCCCTAGGCAAAAATTTGGCGATGAAATGTGCTCCAACTAATGTCAACATAAAAAAATTTTGAACTGTTGGAAAATGAAAAAGGCGATGGAAAAAAAAATTGCAGTTTTGATGCCAAAATTTTTTTGTAGTCCCACCCGGTCGGTTAAGACGCTAGTGTTGGCAAAAAAATTGCTCGGCAATTGAGGCCAAGCCACTAACGAGGCTTTAAGCACTCGTCAATGAGCTACCATAGGCCCACCATGAAGCCTATTCCCACAACTGCAGATAGGGTACAATACCCTTTTGTAGGCTTTTAAAGCCCCCTCTTTTTTAATTTAGAAGAAAAAACCTTTGTCAAAAAATAATTTAATAAAAATAGCTTTTTCAATTTTATTTTTTGTGCATAGGGTCTTATAGGGGCAGTACAAGCCCCTGTGCAAATTTTTTTGACTCAAATGCTCTTGATGCCAACTATAAGAAAATTTATAGTCAATTTTTTTCAAATCGACCTCCTAAATCCAACAATGCAGTCCTTTTTGCACCAAAATGCACCTAAAAGTCACCCACCTCTCTCTTTATCTCTCCCTCTCCTTCTCTCCATATACCTTCATCCATCTCCATCTCCATCTCCATCTCCATCTCTCTCTCCCTCTCTCCCTATTGTAAACATAACATGAGCCTAATGGTAGTAGAGCCTTATTATTTTCATGTTTCAGAAGTTTTGTTTTAGTTGCATTCAGATCCCTATAAGCAGATGCATAGCTGATTTGAAGCTATCACTTCTCCATTGAGACTTTTATTGCACAAACAACATCATTTTCTAATGGCCTGCCAATTGACTTCATGTATTCTACAAAAATGTATGTAAAAAATAAACCAACAAATTCCCTAATTGACCTTCCACATTTCTTCGATGTGCCCTTTGCACACCAAGGTGCAATTGCTAGTTATATGTGTACTCTCTATTTAGATTGATTGTAAATTGTTCAACTTGAAATTATTGCTTTTTTTTTACTTTTATTGTTAATGCATAAATTTAATAGAAAGAAAATACATGGAATCCCCTGAGCACATGCATAGTATAAGAATAATATAGAGATAAAATATTTAGACACTCTTACATTCCTTTTTAAGTTACATAAATAAAAAATAGAAAATTTAAATTTTTGTATAAATCATAATTTTACTTTCATTGCAAAGCATTTTAACTTCTTTATGTTGTAGTATTGTTTCAATTGTTTAATCTTTAAGATTTTTTTATAGAATTAATATAATTGTATATTTTTAATTACTAATTGTATATTAACATTCATAAGTTGCACATTGAAGGTGATTCGTTGATTGTAATCAATGCTTGTAAGGAAAAAACCATTCATATAATTGGAGACTACGTTGTATATTGGAGAAAGCTTGGAAAATAATGGATTCTTTTTATGAAGTCCAAATTTCACACACATACAGAGAGGGCAACAAACTAGCTGATAGGGTTGCAAATATGGGATGTGATGGTCAAAATTTTGAGGTAGTAGGGCACCAAGAGATAGCAAAGCTTTATCCTCAATTGCTAGAACTTGCAATTGCCGAAGGAAATTAAAACAAGCCTTAAATTTCATACCTCCTATGCATTTGCTCAAGGTATAGTGATGGGGAAGATGGGTGATATGCATGGAAAATCTTGCGTAGCTGACCTAACAGATAGGGTGGGGGATGTTGAATCATCTTGTATGAGATAGCTAGCTCGTGATGGACTTTTAATTGATGACACATTCGACTGGCAACAATATTGATATTTATGATTAAGGATCACATTGCTTCTGTCATTAGCATGCTGATGGATTTTTGAGGCACACCTCCAAATATGCTTACAGTTCAATCGTGCCCAATTTTGGGCATGTGTTGCGCTGATGCAAGAAGTTGGGTACACAAAAAGCTCAAAAAGTGGAAATGTTTTTGCTGTTTTTCAGAATTTGTCACATTTGGACTAAAAATTTGAGGCACTTACACAATGAATATTAAAAAAATTCAATAATATGAAATCTTGAATTTTGAATCAAATTTCCAAATATGTAAATTATTAAAATACCCAGATTATAGAAAATAAATTTTGATAGGGATCTATTAAAACCACTTTTTAAAAGTCCCTATTTTTTTTACCATACCAAGCAGGTGTACGGACAACACTTTTTGACCCAAATAAAATTATTTTGCTAATTCATTTTGGGAAATGAGATTTAACAACATGAAGTTTGATGTGGATTTTTTTTTGTAATTTTTGGTTGAATATTTTTTTTTTATTAATTTTTTATTGGCCTTAATTGATGTTTCTTAAAATCAACGTGTACAGACAACATAATTGGACCTAAACAAAACATTTTTTGACTCTTTTTTTTTCATTGTGTAGAGAATTTTCTAAAGTTTGATGCCATATAATTTTTTTTACAAGAAACTTAATCAATAAAAAGTTATTAAAAAACCAAAAAAAACTGATATTTCAAGTTTAAGGACTAGTTTGCTTAGAAATTAATCAAAAAATAGCAAACATAATCCAATCTTAATAAAAGTTATATATTTAGAAATTAGACATTGTGTTCTCTAATGGGTTTTAATTTTATAGATTCATTCAGAAAAAAAATTCCATCAACTATGTTGTCAAAGTTGGACATTCTTCTTCAATCTGCCTTAGCTTTTTAGTTGCAGGTCAAAGGCTAAGGCTCGGATTGCCAAGCCTTTTCCAAGCCTAAAACCAAGCTTGGAAGTGGTGTGGAAATTCAATTTTTAAATAACGCGTACACGTTACAGAAACACGTACACGTTATTTAAATGAAACGCGTACGCATTTCCTATTGACCCGTTGGGAAAACAGAACGCGTACGCGTATGCGTTGTTTAAGATAACGTGTACGCATTTCAAAACACGTACGTGTTTCTAATATATTTGTTTTTCGCTGATTTTGAAAATTTTGGTAAAACACAATTTTCCTGCAACACTCCTTTTCTGCAGTACGGTCCGAAAATATCATTTTATGTATTTTTTATTGCAAATTTGTCTTGTACAGGGTATATTCTATTCAAATCATTGGAAGAGACAAAGTGCAGGTTGAAGTTTTTGAAGTGGAATCAAGTGCAAGAACTTTTTACAAGAAGATTTGGAAAAAGTGAATTTTTGGATGTACTCATGATGTTTTTGTACTTCAGAGTTTATAGAAAAAATGATATTCATAGTACTTAGTTTAATTTGAATATTTGAAGGTGGAAATTTGGAAATAATTTTTTTGAGTTATTGTTTTTGTCATCAAAGAGGGTTTGGTAACTATGGGTGATAAGCAAAGACAAAAAAAAGATGTAGAAAGTTAATGACACCTGAAGAAGTTCAAGCAAATAAAGATAAGGAGGCAAAAAGACAAAGGGAAAGGAGAGAAAGGAATCGTCAAATGAAAGATTTAGAGACATCTAGTTCCAAGAATGTTGAAGAGGAAGCCATGAATGATGAAATGAATGTAGATGATGCAAATGTGGAGATGGTGAATATAGAAGAAAATGCAATTACGGAGACAAACCCAACTGTGCCTTCAACTTCAACTTTGAATGATATGCAAACAACTTCGGGCGTGTCTTCAAATCCACCTCCTAATGATATAGAAAATGCATCTATTCAATCAATCTATCCAGGTATGTGTTCAAACCCAATTTCTCATAATATTGATATTGCTTGTTTAGATGAAGCTGGATACACCATTGATGAGATCAATAATATTAGGGTTGAAACAATGCAGAAACAAGAAAATCATGAAATTATATCTTATGAGAATGTAAATGAGAATGAAATCCCTCATATTACTGAAAATGATAATGAAATCCCTTTTACATTTGAAAATGAAAATGAAACCCCTTGTGTGAATGAAAATGAAACTCCTATGGATGAAGGTGAAAATGTTTTTTTTACAATTGAAATAGATGTACTAGATAACCTTCATGGTAAAGTTTCTTCGAGACAAATTATAAATTATGGAAATAAAATATATAAAATGTTTTTTTATAGAAAGAAATTAGGATTCCAATGTCAACTCATGGTGCAATTGATGAGAATGTTGAAAATGAGGAAAGTGATGAAAAAATTAGGTGTTTTTGTAAAATCAAAAAAGAAAGATGATTCAGTAGAACAAGTCATATCTAGTTTTGCTAATGCTATTGATGTTATTGGTAAGAAAAGTTGATTGAAAGATAAGAATGTGGCTCGTCGTGCAATAACTACTGCTCTAGTTGATAAAACAACTTCAAATAAAAGAATGTTAAGATTAGTAAATGTGTAAAAGTAAATCCTAGAACTTTGATAAGAGCTGCTAAAAGAAGATAAAGTATTGAAAAGGATCCTATTAATCAATGTTGGAGTTTTAGTGGTAGACTCCCAAGATCAGACATGAAATTAACTAATGAAATTAAAAATTTAATCCATAAATTTTGGCATGATAATACAAGAGTATCACCTAACATTATAGATGTCTTAAAATTAAGGGTGGGTTCCAAAATTCGTGAACCTCATCCAAAGCATCTCTTAGATATGACTCAAACTGAATTATATAAAAAAATTTAGATACTTCAATCTTACCATTGAGTATTAACATAAGTCAAAGATCATTCGAAAAGTGTAAACCTTGGTATGTTAGAATTAATAAGCAATAAATCTCTTGTTGTTGTAAGACTCATGTACAATTTCGTTATTATTATGATATATTTTGATATATACGATGCACTTTGCATGCTAACCAAATTATGCAGGACATTTGTGGCATTAATATGCCACTTGAAAGAATCAAAGATTTTATAGTAGGTTTGTTTTGTGATCCCTCTTTAAATGGAAACTCATTTTTTTTAAAGCATGCATTTATGGAGAATGTGATAGATGTGGTAAATTTTCATTATTAGGAGAATTTATGCATGAAAGTAGTTTAGATGAATTTGGACAACAATTAGTGGATGTAAAAAAATTTAAAAATGTTGAGTATTCTTTAAAAGATGTAAAAATTGGAAAACGTGTTGAGCTAATTGTGGAAAAAGTTAGTGTGCATGTTTTTATTAATGAATTTAAAGATAAGTTTGTACCTAAATATGTTCAACACTCTCATAATGCTCATTGGCTTGATAATCAATTTCGTTTATGTAAAAACACATTCCCAATGGGAAGTATATTGTCAGTTGTTGATTTTACTGAAAATTATACTCTTGCTCCACAAGAATAAATTCAATCACAGTATTATAATTCAATGCAAGTAGCTATATTTGTTCACATTGTTTATAGACATGCAAAAGATAGTACAAAAGATAATAGGAAAATTTTGAGAGAGTACCATTTTTATGTAAGTGATAATTGATTACATTCATCTAAGTTTGTACAATATTGTTTTCATATATTTTATAAAAATTAAAAGAGAGAGGAATTCAAATGCTAGAACATCTCATATGGTCAGATAATTGCACGGGTCAATTCAAAAATGCTAGAATGTTTTATTGGTTATGTAGAGTTCATAAGGAAAATAATATCCAACACATATGGAGTTTTTTTGAAGCTGCTCATGGTAAGGGAGAACACGATGGAGCAAGTGCATGTGTGAAAAGAGCTCTTGCTAAAGAGCAACTAAAATTTGAGGATGCTGCGAAATTTAGAGATGCATGTGCAATTGTAGATTGGTGCAATACCAAATTATCTACAAGAACAAGTGAGAGCTCAATAATTCAATGCTTCTTTTGGTTAGTTGAAGAAAATGATATTTTTTCTCGACAAGATTGTGAAACAATTAATGGATCTACAAAATGGCATTCGTTTAAGAGTTCAAATGCAAACACATGGACAATATGGACAAGGGAGTTGGCATGTTTTTTTCAATTTTGTATTGCAGGTGATTGGAAGGCATGTGAAAATATGGAATGGGTCGAACAATGGCAACAAAGAGCCTTAATGCCTACATCGACAAATGTTCAACATGGAACGATAATTGAAGATAATCAAGTGTTCACATCAGATGATTATGATGATGTTTCGGATCTTGTACAAGAAGGTAAATTATTTATTGAGTTGAATTTTGTATGTATGGATGTTTATATGTGAATTAAATATAAGTCACTTTTTATTGAATTTTGTATTTATTTTTGCAGGACATGTGTATGCTGTTGTTGCACCTGAGGGGAATGAAGAGGAGATAGATTACTGGTTGGCTAGATGTGTTGAGAGAAAACATAAGTTGGCACATCTTAGAGTGGATGATGACAACTTTGAGTATCCAACTGGTTCAGTGGTTGTTGTTGGCACCTGGCTTCGAAAATATTTAATGAGAAAGAATGGCTTTCCTGCATTTGAAGATTATGAAAGACACAAGAAGATTATACATTATTCACATTTGATTTTGGCAACCAATATAAAACTAGTTAGATATCAAGGGAGGCCTGCTAATAAAGTTTTATGGACACTTTCAATGGGTGATCACGAGACAATCATAGATGCATTAAAAAAAAGAGAGGATGCAAATGGTACAACAGAGTAAATAAATATTGGTAAGTATATCTAGTTGTTTATATAGTTAATTGATATATATATTTGTATTTAATCATTTCCTAATTAAATTTTTGTATCATTTTTTTTTCAGGTCTCCCAAAATTAGATGATTTACAAACAAGAGAGGAGATGCACATATATTGCAATGGAATTCAAATATAGAGATAGGTAACTATATATAGTTCTAGATACATTTAATTGATAGTATAAATTCATTATCTCAACTCCCCTTAGTCCACCCTCTTGCATCCCTTCAAGTCATTCTATCAACTCCCCTTAATCCACCCTCTTTCATCCCCTTAATCCATCCTCTTAAAGCACCCTTAAGTCATATCCTCTTACATCCATGTAATCCATAATCTTGCATTCCTTAAGTCACTCTCATAATTCCCCTTAAGCCATCCTCTTAGGGCCTATTAATATCCATATTGTTAGGTTCATAACATGCATCCCCTTAATCCACTATCTTACATCCCTTTAATCCATTCTATCAACTCCCCTTAATCCACCCTCTTACATCCCCTTAATCCACTCTCTTACATCCCTTTGAGTCACTTTATCAACTCCCCTTAATCCACTCTCTTACATCCCTTAAGCCACCCCCTTAAAGGACTCTAATAATTATGATATATTTTGATATATATGATGCACTTTGCATGCTAATCCATTCTATCAACTCCCCTTAATCCACCCTCTTACATCTCCTTAATCCACTCTCTTACATCCCTTTGAGTCATTTTATCAACTCCCCTTAATCCACCCTCTTACATCCCCTTAATCCACTCTCTTACATCCCTTTGAGTCATTTTATCAACTCCCCTTAATCCACCCTCTTACATCCCCTTAAGCCATCCTCTTAAATGACTCTCATAATTCCCCTTAAGCCATCTTCTTAGGACCTGTTAAGCCATATCCTAGGGTTCATGAGATGCATCCTCTTAAACCATCCTCTTATATCCCCTTAAGCCATTCTCTTAAGACCCCCCTTAAGCTATATATCCTCTTAGGTCCCCTTAATCCATCCTATGGCAAACATCTGTCTGAATTTGTATGGAATTTACTATATACTATTCTTTTCTCACATGAATTTTTTTCTTAAATGAATCATAAAAATTGTAGTTACTTACATTAATTATTTTTACAGGTTCTCATCAAGTCAATCTATGAAGTGATTGTTGAACTGAAAAATTATTTTATCGAGACTATGTAAATGTCAATTTTTGGTCTTCACCTAAAAGTTGATAAGTTTTAATTGTATCTACATGTGCATAATGTTTCATCATATTATATAGTTGTAATAAACATCTTGATATACATTATATATGTTTGTTCAATGTCACTTTTTAAATATCTTGTTCCAATTTTATAGATTATACATTTCATGTCTTGTATTTACCACATTTTATATAATTATTCAATTGTATAGATTATACATTTTATACATGTAGAAGGAGATAGTTTTTTTGTTTATTGATTCAAATATTTGCTATCTAATTGGAAAATAGTTAAAGTTATATGCCCTTAATTTATTATGAATATGATCTAAACTATTTAAGGAATGTTTTAATTTGTCACCTAACCATGTGATAAATTATATATATATATATATATATATATATTAAATTTGATTCTAGATAAGAATTTATATAGTGCATGTAATACTTGAAAATTAGATAAAATATAAATAGTCTAATGTATGAGTGCATATAATCATGAAAATGAACATAACAAGATAGATAGTCCATAGAATTTATAGTCCATGTCAAGTCCAACACATATATTTAAATAAAACTAGAGATCTATAGTCCATAAAATATATTTAAACCATCTAACTTTCAGGCTGATCGGTCAAATCAAGTCTCCTCTTTGTTCCATGTTGACTAGATGTACCTGCATCATGCTATAAAAGAGTACAAGAAACTTGAAATTAGATTTAAATTTATTTCTAGAAATTTTGATATAATTAAACATACTTAAACATGAAAATATAAACTTTTAGATAAAAATAAATTTAATTAAATATCTAGTATTTATACATAGTAAAAATGATTTCTAGTATGCATAAATTACCATATGATCATGTGAATCTGTAACTGGTACATTTTCTTCAACGAGTAGCATAACTGTCACTTGAGAAGATGCAAATGCCTGATCTACTATATCCTGCATATTCAACGAGTAGCAATATGTGAAATTAGATTTAAATTTATTTCTAGAAATTTTGATATAATTAAACATACTTAAACATGAAAATATAAACTTTTAGATAAAAATAAATTTAATTAAATATCTAGTATTTATACATAGTAAAAATGATTTCTAGTATGCATAAATTACCATATGATCATGTGAATCTGTAACTGGTACATTTTCTTCAACGAGTAGCATAACTGTCACTTGAGAAGATGCAAATGCCTGATCTACTATATCCTGCATATTCATATAAAGCAAACAATATGTGAAAACCTCGAATATATATATTTAAAAGGTCCATAAAAATTGTATAGGATATTTTTAAAGTAAAGTTTACAACCTCGAATGATATGACCTCATGATCACGCACCTGAGATTGCCCATGCATAAATGCCAATGATGTCTTAGGTGCGTGGCCCGCCATGGGTATCTCATGAAATTCCTGCATATAGATGTACAACAGTTCGTATAGATCATTGACACATGTGTATGTAAATGAAAAAATTAAATTAGATCTATGATGTCTATTTAATTTAAACTTAACAAACTTTTGAAAGCATGCACCTGAGCCGATGATGTCTCAGGAGCACTCACCACTGTAACTTGTGGTTGGTTAGTACTAGGTATTGTATGACCTCCCTGCATCTAGATATAATATATCAATTCAAAAATGTGTACAAATTGAAATTAAATTAGATATATATATCCACAAAAATTATTTAATATATATATTGGTTCAAGTACCTGTCCAAAAGGTGAGCCTAGATCTACAGCACTCGACATATGCACACGATGATCATATTGAGTTTTAGGCATCACGTGATCATGCATCTACACCAAACACTTATTGAATTAATATTATATTATATATATAATTTGATGTTATTATTTACATGAATTTCTCATATTTCAAACTTGAATTAAATTTAAGTTCAAAAGATGAACATACTTGTGTAGGACAATCCTTAGAATATAGTAAATTCAGGTATGATCCCGTCCCAAATGCATGTGCGTCGCCTGAAGTGGATGTCTGAGTATCCCTATAGCCCAAGCCTCCATGCTCTCTATTGGCCACTTCAGTGGCCGCATGTGTAGACTGCTGAGTGAGATGTCCTAAAAGTGAACTCAATTCTCCTAATGTCGATAACATGGTTTGCTGCTGAAATGTAGCAGGAACACTAGGAGAAGGAAGAGGAACAATAGAAGCAATTGGAGCACGTCGCTAAGGATCGATGTGTGCTCCTAGTCTATGTTGAGGCATGCCACGCCCAACTCCCTAAAATGACCTCATATCAAAATAGTTGGGTTTTTTACCCAACTCAAACTCAGCCCATAACTTTCTCAAAAAGTATAAGGGCGCCTCACTGTTGCCATGTGGTGGAGTATCAAACACCATCCACCATCTGTCCCAAAAATGTACAGCTATCTGCGGGTGCCTACACCATAAAATTGAAATTCATTTTTTCATGGGTGGAATGGGTTGGTTTGTTTGGGGATTAATAAAATATTGGCACATGGCTTGTTTGGTAATTTTTAGGTCATTGATTTCTTTATATGACAATCCATCCACATAGAATTGTCTCCTCTCTTCTCTCCATTGATGGAACCTAACTAGGTCTACATCAATAGATCGAACAAAATCAACAATAGTTTGCATTATAGATGCAAACCGTGCGAGATGGGGAGGGACTCTAGGCTCATTTTTTATAAGATCTATATTTCCTTGAATGACAATGAGGTTTGCTCGAATATTCTCTCTTAATTGATCTTCATCAACTACAAGAGAGGGTGGGGGGTTTGGTGGTGGAGAATGTGGAGGTGTGCTAGGGTTATAATGTTCATGTGGTGGATTGGGATGTATGGGATCTATAGGAATTTCTTGATTGGGCATAAAATCCTCTAAATTAAACAACGGATCCATGTGAGCAATGATATGGCAACTGCATGTTAAACAATTAAAAAATATATATCAACAAACTAATTAAATAATGCACAAAATTTGAAAGTTATTTAAAAATCACATTGAACATGCACAAATTCAAAATATATTTCATTTGAAGACCATTTGTAAATAACATTAAATAAAATCCATAACATTAAAATTCATAGCATGTACACACATTAAATTGATTCTAGTGTGGGGTTGTTAATATGAAGGGTAGATTTATGAAATTATGGGGTTTTATTAAAATTTATTTAATCTCATTCATTATTTTCAAATAATACTATTTAGATAAGAATGAAAAATTAATAGAAGACATTGAAAGGGACACATAGATATATGGTAGTGACCTAATTGCAATGTACAAAATATTAAAAAAGATGAGTGAGTTCAAGCTCTATTCACCAAATTTATCCCCTTAAGAAATGTCAAATTCCCCCTCATGACATCGATTTATGATTTAAGGTATAGGATGGCTTAAGGGAATAAAATTTGGTGAAGTTGCCTAAGGCAACCAAATTTCATTTTAAGGTCCTACAATTCAAAATGAATAGATGTATTTCAATCAAGTATGACAAAATTTAATTAAATCTGAGGACATAAATTGATTTATCTAAATTTTCAAATTTCATGTATATAGATACTATTATAGTTTTTTATATTTTAAATATATCTTTATTTGTGATTAAATATTATTAAAGGCTACCTCTAGGAATACTCTCCTAGGTCTAGAGCTAATCCCAAAGTGAAGGAAAAATTATTCATTCTCAACAATTAGAATGGTATTTAACTCTTTATTTTAATGAGTTCATCCATACATCCTTCAAGAATATCATCTCCCTAGCATAAGTGGATTGATCCCTATACACATAATACACTATCAACACTTTAAAAAATATATATTATTGTAGACCACCCAACTATAATTTTAATGCAACCTATATGTATAGGAAGACCAAAAAATTATACAACTCACACATCTTGAGTATTACCACATATAAATTCAATATTTCATTAGTAATACTTGAATATCTAAAAATGCTAGAGGGTTATCTAGGAAATTTAAGCAACCAAAATATTCCACAACCATCACTTTGTACATCCAAATAGAAGAACAAGGTTTTTTGGGAGCTTCTAGGTCGTGCTAAGAGATCAACTCTACAACTAACATGTAATGAGGGTTCAATAATCCAATTCTTCTATTTAACCATGGATTTAAAGAATGAAACCAACATATGTAAGAACTTTAAATAGTATTCAAAACAACTAGTACTTTCTCATGTAACTAAGAAGCCAAAAGCAAGAACCCAACATGAAAAATCTTCCATTTTGTACATGACCACATAATACATGAAAATAGAAATTTAATCTTAGAGGATAGTCTCATAATACCAAATAAGATCTACAACTATAAAGGAAAAAAGAGAGAAATAAGAATATATGCAACTATAAGAAGGAAAGAGATATAAATATACTTTATGAATCCTATTTCAAGAATAACTATCCTCTAATTTACCACACAACTCAATGCATTGTTAGATGATTTATGGTTATAATATACTCATAGGGATTCTATAGAATACAACAATGATATCAAAAATCCTAATCCTATTAAAAAAAAGGATAGAATAACTCTATAAAATACATTGCATACATCTTCTACCCAAAGAATCCAATATATAGGTCCATAAGGATTCCTAGGAAATAACAAAATGGCAACACCACAGTCACTAATAATGCATGAAAATACTATGGTAAGTAATTTTTTATGACTCTCACATGTGTTGACCCATCCTAAAATAGATAATAACTCTTATACAATCTCTTTATTTCAACTTCACTATACAAGTTGGCCTAAGTAACTCTCAAGAACTCATCTAAGAGACACAAGATCTCTAGATAGTGGGACAAAGTAGTTAAGAAGAAATTATAAGTTTAGTTCACTAACATTAAAATTTATAATCTCATTCATTGTTTTCAAAGAATACTAAAGATAAGAATGAAAAATTAATAGAATACATTCAAAGGGACACATAGATATATGCACTAGTGACCTAATTGCAATGTACAAAATAAACAAAGATGAGATTGAGCTCTACTCACCAAATTTTGAGAACTTCTTTGATCTCTTAAGAAATGTCATATTAGGACCCCTTAAGACATCGATTTACGATTTAGGGTGATAGGATGGCTTAAGGGGATCTATGTCTAGTAAGGTGGACTAGGAAAAAATGTTCCATGGCTTAAGGGAATAAAATTTGGTGGAGTTTCCTAAGGCAACCAAATTTAATTTTAAGGTCCTACAACAAAATGAATGGTAAATAAGGGTTTAGGGTTTAGATTTAGAGATTTGATGACATGAAAACATATAGAAGACACATGATGGATTTTGAACCTATTTGGACCTCCAAGCACTCTTGGATGATTTAAAAAGGAAGAGGAGATCTAAACCCTAAACCCTAAACCCTAGACCCAATTTTTTATCTAATCATATATTTTTTGAAACGTTTCTATGACATAGACTCTTCCTTTGAAATAGGGTTTACGTAAAATAGCCCATTTTAGGTTTACGTAAATTACGGTAAATAGGGTTTTAGGTTTACGTTTTAGGGTTTAGGTCCAAAGATTAACCTACAATGTAAATTAGTTTTTAGGGACCTATGGAAATTTTGTAACCTAGGGTTTTGAAATTTCTACGTTTTAAATGTGTTCAATTTAGGTTTAGTTTTTAGGGTTTTCAATTTACAATTTAAATTTCTTCATTTCGTTGACGTTATTGGTTTTTTAAATGCAATTAAAAACAATAAAATATTGAGCTAAACACAAATTAAATACTAATTAAAAAACAAAAAAAAAGATATAAACCAAAAAAAAATGAAGAATTCAAACAACCTGGAAGTCGACAAGGTTGCTAGTGTCGATGGGAGGAGGTGCAGTGAAAATTTGGTCCCCTCTAAAACACATATGCGCTCTGCTTTCTTCTATTCACCCTCAAATCAAAATGGTGGAAAATGAATTACAGTCGTTTATTTAAAAAAATAAATACTTTCTCGAAACGCGTACGCGTTTTATGTTCGCGTACCCGAGTCTAAACGCATACGTGCTCGAATCCAGGCTCGGGTACCCAATCCATAATGCGTACACGTTTCTTGCGATTTTTTTTGCGATTTTTTTTTTCCCGTGAGATTCCCCCTCTTCATGTACCCAACTTCTTGCTTTATCCCTATTGCTTGCATAAGGTTTTGTTTGATGTTTGTTGTCTTGTAGGTATAGGAAGCTATGATGATCAGGAGTACGACATAGAAAGAGGAGTTGGGAGAGCAATTTTCGCATGAGCTATTACAAGTTACATCTGCGGTGAATTTAATAGGCTCACCTTCTCATGACAACAAAATATTCCCTTTTAATTATAAACAAGATATGCACATGTTTTATTGGCTATAAAGGGAGGTGGTTATTATGTTGCATCCATTCAAAGGTCTGTTTTATTTATCACTCTATGAAGTAATTTGGTCGCAGAGAGTTGGCAAGATGGCTTTCAAACCATGGAATTGCAGAGTGAATATGGTGGTGCAACCATGGGAGCTTCTTTTCGAAGAGCACCTATCCCATGACTGTTTGAAGGTGGTATTCAATCTAAACTGCCCTAGGGTTGAGGAAGCAGTCCGCACAATGCTTGGCATGGAGGTGACAAGCCCTCATGCAAGAAGAATCGTCTTTCCATCTTAGGTGCTCTCTATTTTCCTCTCAAATATCATGGATTTACTGCAATCTTACCGAGAGCTAGTGCTCATTACAGAGCAATTTGTCAAACCCCAATTTCTTCAAAATAATGCTCTATTAATTGTGACTCAAAGTATAATGTTTGCGACTCAAAGTTATAATGTCTTTGCTAGGGATGGGGACATAGGAGGTTTGTTTCCAAGAGATTTTATCAAACACTGCCATAGGTTTGAAGAAATTTATGAATCTGTCAAATTGGCCCTACAATACAAAAGCGATAGTAGGTTGTTGAACGCATTAAGGAAGAACTATCAAAGGGTTTGTGTGAACATGGAAATGGCCATAAAGGAAAAATTTTATGCTATATCTTTCCTCAACTCTCACTCTCCACATTCTCCCATAAATTTTGCTGGGACAAAGGGTCGAGGGATTTCCTCTGGCTCTCATGCAAGTCGTGTAGAAGCAAAGGTTGCTCGTGGTAATGCAAAAACTGTGAATTTGAGAAGAAAGGGGTTGATAGCTCGTCTATGCTTGGCTTGGGGGAATCAAAAAGAAAATGACCCGGTTGTAGGCTATGGCTCCTGTGTGCGTGGGGTGCATGCTCATTTTGTTCCAGCTACAGAAGATGGTCTTGCTACCTGTGACATCCAAGCTCTTGAGAATGCAAAGGTTCAAGATGAAAATTCTATGCAGGTTGTTTGAATGGAAGAATAGCCAGAGTGTTAGCAAGCAGTCTTTTTTGGAAATTTTTCCTTATTCCTAGGTCTGTTGGTTCAATGGAAGATGGATATACAAAATAGTTAAGTTTCCTTCTATAGATTTGCAAATAGTATGAGGAAAATATTATGAAATTTGTATCTCTTGTGCACTGTAATGCTGTTTTAAAGGACAGTTTAGAGAATTTTTTAGATTTTTGCAAATCCATATGATATATCATGCAATCTTATGTACAAACTTATTTTATTATATATATAAATATATAGACCTTGTGCCTTTTACTATATATATATATAATATCTATTTTTATCTATATTAATTATAAATAGTTCAGCTTAATAATATTGTTAAATTTATTATGCTGAAGGCATTCCTTATATTAGATGGACGACCTCCTTTTAACCATCAACGACCTGCAGCACTGTTAAAAGACGATCAAAGAAATCTCGTTCGTTCATATTTTTGCCACCATTTTTCATTTACCAATCATTCAATGACTCGCACTTGTGATTTCAAAAGGATTTCGGTCAGCTGGAAATCAAACTGTGTTTGCAATGGTGAGATCTAGAGCCTCTGAAGGCAATGTTTCACCCTAGATTCAATGGATTATCAATATTGTGGGATTTATCTTATTCCCTTCTAATCGAATGGATGTTTTTATTTTTTACAGATGTAGAGTTCCAGATCTGTCGAATGTTTTTGAGGTGGAGTCTTTGCTTGCCATTCTTTCTATTACCATCTTTGTTATTATGGGCATTCTTCTTCTCTCTCTCAACCATTGGAAGCCTCAATCCTCACTTAAAATTCCCGCAGGAAAGTTAAGGCTTCAAACTTCTGTCTTCCAATCCTGATTGCTATGAACAATTGGTTAAAGGCCGTATGCGAAACTCCTGCTCTTTTCTTTGTTTAGTTTTAATTACTAGGTCACTAGAACGTTTATCATTAATGCATTTGAAGTGTATATTAGAACAAATGAGATTCATGTCGAATGTAAAAGAAGGAGAAGAAATCAACCGGAAGGATGTCAAAGGTATGAAATATACATGGAAAGATGTTCAAGAAACATTGCACATGCATCCTTCAGTTTTTGGAACATTTCACGAGGCCATCGTTGATATTGATTACAAGGGCTATACAATCCCAAAAGGATGGAAAGTGAGCCGTAGATTTCAAATGAATTTTCATCAATCATAAATTTTTTCAGGATGAGAATTTTCAAAAACAGAATATTATTGTTGGCGCACCTTTTCGTTAGAACTTTCAGAGGCTTCGCCGCAATTAATCCAGATGAAAAGATAACGGTAGACCTAGTTGTTGCTCTCCCAGCTAATGGTTTTCCTTCGATGGACATACCATCTGAGACATGGCATAATTGTCAGCCATTCGAGCCCGAGCAAATAAAATTTGAAGTGGAAATAATGGCGATTTCTCTTGGGCTTTGATCCTCTTTATATTACAGTTTTAAAACCCTGTAGTTTTTCCTGATAGTTCCTTGTGTACTGGTGAGCACTCCCAAGTTATCCATTTTTACAATGGACTGAGAAAACCGCTAAAGTTGAGAGAAGGTTGAGGGCTAAATTGCGATCCTGTATAGCCACTGACAGTGGCAGTAGTAGTGGCATCCTCAAACAGTTCCTGATTAGTCTGTCGAATCCCTCTCCGAGATACAATCTGCTTAAAAAATCTCTCATCAAAGACAGATGGTGTCCCTTCATCCAAATCAATAGGTAGGTCATCTTGAGAGTTTGATGTTGCAGGATCAAGACAGGTGCCTTCAGTTTGGTGACCAAGGTTGGATTCATGGTGGGGTCTGCCTTGCCTGTGCTTTGGAAATTCTACAGTCTCTCATTGAAGAAACTGTAGTGTGTAATGCAACGGTATGAGCCCCTGCAACGCAGAGCATATCCTAATAACATTAATGACTGTATGTAATGATACAAAGGAGAAGGATGGAAGGCCCAAATGTAAATTTAAACAAATAACATAATGTATAAATACAAATGAAAAAGTATGAATACATGGATAACGTGATATAGATTTATAAATTATAAATTAAAATTTTCTTTTTCAAATCATTCAACTATCACATTTTAACAGTATTAGTTAAATCATAAATAATGAATAGGAAAAATTATTGTCTTATAAAAAATTAAATTTCTCATATTTTTTAAAAAGAATCTAATGGGTTTTAACTAATCTTCTCATTCAATACACAAAAAAATATTTGAACATCTAAAACAAAGAAATATAATGGGAAAGTTATCATTAGGTAGCATTTATTATTATATGAGTTATCATTAGGTAGCATTTATTATTATATGTAATAAATATTCATAATTAACTAAAAGAAATAATATTAAAGATATTTTGTATTATTCTATATCAAATACTTAAGAGTCATTGATTGAAATTAGAGATATTTGATGATCAAGTTGATTCATGGAGGGACAAAAAAACACTTTTTACTTGTAAGCAATTTTGAAGATGTTGGATGTATCTCTCTCTTCCAATTTCATTCATTTTGTAGTCACCAAAAGGAGGGTACATGAATTGAGGCCTTTTTTATATTTAATTTATTATTTTAATTTATTCATTTGATATAATACATAATAAAAGATAAAAGATGTAATATTTTTTTCTTTAATTCAACAAGCTCCATAAAGAAAATAAATATTATATTTCAATTCAAGCAATGATTGTAATTTTCTAAATGTTTCCAATATTATATTTGAATATATTTGAATATTACAAATTCTCTATACCACTATGTTTAATATAGATTAATTTATTGAAATAGCTCAATTTTTTTATTTACTTAAATGGAAACAAGTCCTAAACTTGATTTATTAATTTTTGAATTGAGCTTGAGGCTACTCAAGAAAAGGTCTTGGATGAGGCAATCAAGTAATTTTTTGAGTTCAATTAGTGAAACAAGTCCATTTAGTAGGAAAGAGGTTATGAATGCATATTCTCACAAATCATCAACATTGAAGGATGAAAATAAAGCTACTAGTAATGAGGTTCAAGTTTTATAATAATTATTTTAATAATAATTTATTAGTTCTTTTAATAGAATATTTTTATCAAAAGACTAAGGTCAATTTTAAAATATGAGTCACTTTATCGTAAACTTACTTTATAATTTTCATAAATATTTAAGACCATAACAAACTAAAAGTTAATTATTTTCACTATAAATAGAATAGTCCTATAATTATTTGAATCTAGAGACTTCACATGACTACATCAAGATATTTTTTATCCATACTCCATGTTTTGATCCTAAAATTCACGTGGGTTATGAATATTTAGTAGAAGTCCTTAGGCTAGCATCCATTAACGTGGAAGGAAATAAATTCAAAAAAAATCTAGATTTTCCCTCCTTTTCAATAAATTTTCTTCTTATCGACCAAACCACACACAAGGATTTCTTGCACAATATTGTCAAATCAAACTACGAGGCTTTCTTGCAATCAATAAAGATTCATATTTCCCCATATACTAGGATGTAAATGAGGTTTAGGGTTTAGGTTTTGATTTTAGGGTTAGAATTTAAATTTTATTTGGTTTGTAAATTTTACCATTTCAATTTTAAAATTTGAAGAATTGTTATCATTTATAGGGAAATTGCATAAAATAAATTGGGAAATTGCAAGAAAATTTGGAAAGGAAATGAGGGGGAAAATGAAGAAAATTGCAAAACCTAGGGGTTTCACTTAAACCCCCATACTCCTGCCCTTCGATCAATCCTCCCCACTACCTAGAAGTTGTGAGTTCATGGAAAAAGAAGCCTGAGTGTAGAGAAAAAACTCAGACACAGAGAAAGTTGTGTATAGAGAAGGTTTTAATGTGGAGCCTCTAAATTAACCGACAAACAAAGTTGTCAGTTAATATAACTGAAAAAAACAATAAAATAATACCTTCAAATGAAGGTAATCTTCACTCGAAGGTATTACTATTTTTTATTAGCGAAGACCTTCGAGCGAAGATGATCTTTGCTTGAAGGTCAATCTTGGATCAAAGGTCTTTGTGTAAAGACCTTCGAGTGAAGGACCTTCCTTCAAAGAAATATTTTCAAATGAAGATAGTTCAAAAAAATCCCCTCTTTTAAAATTTTCATGTCCCAAGTTTGGGACCCATTATTGTGGGATTACCCTTCATCATCAATTATTAACAAAGAAAATATGCAACAAAAATTTGTAGGATATACATGTCAACTTGATTTTATTGTCTCATTAATCTCCTCAAGGTAGGAGTAAGGGGTTTTGTATGTTTTGCATGCTCATCCTACATATCATGATATGAGCTCTCATCCAAACCCTCTTCTTCTTCTCTATCCTCTAATCCATCATTATTTTTTTCACATGTGCATCCTTTTGCTTCACAGTCTTAGCCTCAAAATACATTATTTTATTCCCTTCTTTTCCTTTGGTTTTTTAGGACCTAAAAATTCTCTAAACTCCTTGAAAATTATATTATCTCTAAAATAAATAACTTCCTAGGTTAGTGGGTTCCAAAGAATATAACCTTATCATACCCTGCAAAGTTTTATTTCTAAGCCTAAGATCCAATTTAGATCAGTTTTCCCTAAGAACATAAACATAAAATTCACAACCAAAGACCCTTAAATATGAAACATAAGGTTTCTTACCTAGCCACATTTCGTAAATTATTTTTTTAACTAGAACCAAACAAGGACATCTATTACTCAAATAACAAACAATACTTATAGTCCCTACCCAAAAGTAACAATCCATTTGCATACTACTTAGCATTCTTCTAGCTCTTTCCATTAAAGGTTGGTCCATTATCTCTACAAGTATGTATGGTGTAGTATTTTATTGAACAATACTTGCATGCTTATATGATTAATCAAAATCTATAGAGAAATATTCACCACCATTGTTAAATCTCAACACCCTTATTTTATAATCTATTTTATTTTTAACTAAGACTTTAAATTCTTTAAATTTAGTGAAAATTTTAGATTTAGAATGTGTAAAATAAATCTAGACATATATAGAGGCATCATTAATAAATGAAACATAATAATCATGTTTTCCCTCAGAACCCATGTCTAATAGGAAAAAAAATTGAATAAATAATATCTAACAATTTATTTTCTTTATAGCTTTCAATAATAGATGAAAATTTATTCTATTTACTAGACATACAATGCTCACATAAATCATTTTTACCAACAAAGTAATTAAAAAACATCAACCACATATTTTTATTAATAATGGTTCTAAGACGTGTGGGTGGTTGGGTAGGCGACTTCCCACACATTTTGTTGTGGGAAGTTTGTTAATGCTTTTGGACTAACATTTTAAATTTCCCTAATGTTTGCAAGCATAAGGCATCAAATGTTAGCATATTTAAGTTGTTGTTGGGTGTTTTCATTGCTTTCCATAAACATAGTTGTGAAAAGCATTATATCAAAGCATGCCAAAGGGAGATCTTCGGTTAGGCAGGGATTTAGCTGAATCACAGATGATCTAGAGTTTCAAACGACAATGTTAGCAATGCTTATGTGGCTGACACATTGTATGTGTCTGTGGTGGTGGTGATAGCTAGGAAAAAGAATCGTAATCATTATTCATTGCCACCATTTAAGGATTGGTCATATCAAATAATGGCAACTTACTATTAATTAGTTGGGTGTGGTAACTATGGAAGATCAGATAATACTTCACAAGTATTTTCACATGCTCTCAGCTATCACATTTTGAGCATCCCAAGAGAGTGGTGTTAAGGTTTCAAGGATATTAGGGTGGCAATCTACAAGTCCACAAAAACATGTACAATGTAATAATGGAAGGACAAGATACATAATCATTCTTTGGCCTTAAATCGACCTAGGGTGGACAGTTAGCTAGTTTGTGGTGGTTTATTTCTATATAAGGAGTTGAATAAATAGTGGCATTGTAGGGGTTTCCAGTGAAGGAGAGGTCAAAATTTATAGTTCAGATGTCTGTAGAGACTCATATGAGCATTGGATCTGACACTTTGATTGAACAACTTCATAGTGTAGGAAAGTAGATGGCCTTCCAAGGGGCAGTAACTGACCAATGCTTGAAGCGCAATCTCCTCAACATCGACTTTCTCATAGTGGTGGCAGTGGATATGATTTTGTATAAAGGGTTTCTGACGAATAGCAAGAAATATCATGTAGACACCCATATTGTGTCTGGTTTCCTAGTAGTGATGTTAGATATTCGAACAACAAAGGCTGAGGCAGAAGCAATGATGACGAAGCTCTTCATTGGTGGGTTTAGGGGATATCATGTATGTGACAATTTCTAGGGTCGGCACTCCTCACCCACATGACATGGCTCTTCTACATATTCCAGGGGAGGTGGTCAAATATTACCCATTTCTATTAGATCTCAAAGGCATGGCATTGGTAAGGCATATACATTTTGTTGCAGTTGGTGTAAATTACCTGAAGAAGGCACTAGAGCTTACACCTACATGTGGCATTGAGTGGGTGGAGAAATTTAGGTCCTTCACTCAAGCTAATAGGTGCATCTGAGATAATATGTCTAGTTTTCTTTTTGTTTATAGTCCATAAAATGTAATGTTGGTTGTTTAGGAAGGTCAGTTAGTTATTCCTGGTTTAGTCTCTGTGCTCGGATGGCTAGGATCCAATAGGTTTTTATAAATTTTGTATATCTGGTTAGGTGGTGGTTATATGGTGGTTGGGTGGTGGTTATGTGGTTGTTGGGTGGTGTTTATATGGGCTTAGGTAAAAGTTATTTTCATTTTGATCACCTGCATGGCAGATGGTTCCTTGTTTCTTTTTGTCCATTTTTTTAAATTTGCATCAAGCATTGTGTTGTACCCCAAAATAAAAAAAATTTGTTACACTTAGACATTTTGAAGAAATGAGTAAAAATCTTGTTAAATCAGTCAATAAGCTAAAAATTTGGGTGTGCAGGTCTTACATGAGGGATTAAAACGCAAAATTTTCAAAATATGATGATTTGGGCCTGCTCAGAGCAACTTAATCTACAAAACTCAGATCTCAGTTTTTCATCCCTACTTTTTAGAAAAACTGCTATTTTTAGAAATTTTCTAAAAATAGTAACTTTTCTGGGTTTCTTTTGAAACAGATACTGGAAAAACTTTCTAAAAATAGAAAGTTGGTTTGTTAGAGTTCAAACTGATTTTAATTGGCTCAAAATACATCTGTATCTGGCTTGTGCAGTTAGAATCTCAAAATAATCAGTTTTTCCCTAGTGGGTCTATTTTGCTTTTTCAAAAGCATATCAGGAGCTCCAAGGTCATCAATGGAGGTCAGTCAACTGCCAGGTGTCAGATTCAACACTCAAGCATTCAACAAGAGGTGAGTCGATGAGCAAGTATGAAGAACAAAGGAGAATGTGAAAATTGTGAAAATTTTCTAACACTGGTTGACTTGGGCACCCCAGGTGACAATAGGCACCCATCTTTTTAGGGCATTAAATGATGAAATTAGGGTTTGTTCCTCCAACCGAAGTTGCTCAGTTCTCTTCCAGCTCCGCAACAAGTCTGATAGCGTAGTCAATAGATCATCCAGTCATCCAAGATTTGAGGCTGAACTAGGGAGATCCAAACTGAAGTCAAAATGAAAAAGAATGAAAATTATCAAAATTTGACTAAGTCTGGGAACTTTGGGCATCCCTGGTGAAGAAGGGTGCCCAACTTTTTGGATCACCTAACTCAGCAATTAGGGTTTGAGAATATGCTCAATCTCTTCAGTATTCAGCCAGCTTCGCAAAGCCTATCTCTGTCAAAGCATTTGACTGTCCAATCTCTAGTAGATTCAGATCAAAGAGGAACATATAGAATGAAGGTTTCAAACTTGAAGATGAAAATCAGATAAAAATGGCTAAGTCTGGAAGGTTTGGGCACCCGAGATTGACAGGGGCGCCCAAGCTTTTGAAAGCTCAAAACTCACTGTTTGATGATGTTTCTCCTAGGAGACCCCTCTCAATATCTCCTCAACTTCGCAATGAGCATAACCGTCAGTCAATCTGATGCCCGAATCACCAGATTCGACAAGATCATCTGTGGAAGAAGAGTTAATGAAGAAATTGAAGATCATAAAAATGGCTAACTTTAGAAAAAATGGGCGCCCCTGGAGGAAATAGGCTCCCATGAATTCGAAGGTCGAAATGATTTTTTTAGCCAGAGATGCCTCTAGAACAATCTTTTCAAAACGGGTCAGGCTCCACGATGAATCATTCAGCTTGCTCATCAGATTAGTCTGCAAGCCAGAAATCGAGGTCAAAGTAGGGGGTCAAAGTTGTGAGGAGTTGAAAATACCAAAAAAATGGCTAACACTGCTTGAAGTGGGCGCCCCTAGCCAAGAAGGGTGCCCAACTTCTCATGCCTTAGTAAAATTTTCAAGATTTTCAAAGTTTCAGTTTGTGAGATGAAGCATGGGCGTCCAAGTTCAATGATAAGAGATTTTTAGGGTTTTGAAAATAAAAGCAAAAGAAAGCAAACCTAATTCAAACCCTAAGTCTATTTAACACCTCTCTTCAATGTAATTTTCATTATTTTTGTAGGTAGCATTCGAAGGAGAAAATTGGAGCAGCAAGTTTGAAGAAATTTTTCAAGATTTAAGAGCTCAGTTTGTTAGTTATTCATCAAATTTTTCAGATCAACATAAACCTTTGCTTTTTTTCATGCTTTTTCATCCAAAAGATCAAATTTTTCAAGGAGAAGGCCAAGGTTTTCAAATTTTCAGCCATCTGGGTCTTATCACCTTATTCTTTTGAAGAAATTTTCAAGAACTTCATCAAGTTGCAGCTGTTGCTTTTTATTTGCATATCAATGAAATCCTCAGTGCATTCAGTTTTCAATCATCTGGGTCCTCTCAAATTAGTCTTCTGAAGAAAATCCATATCACCGTTTTTTTTCAAGAAAGTTTCAAATTCTAGGGTTGTCTACTTTTTTGATCAGCCATCAGTATTTTGCAAATCTAATCAATTGGGTCCATTTCTAATCATATTCTAAACAAAACCCAGGTGCCGGTTTTTTTCGTGAAAATTTGAAGAAATTAGGGTTTGTTGTTTTTTCAGTTAAAATTCAAAATTTTCAAAAATGGACAATATGAGTTGTCTTGCAATGAAATTCTAAGCAAAACCCATATCTCAAAAAAAAATTCAAAAAATTTGCCCGTTAGAGCAAGAAAATCAGCATTCTAAAAATAGTAAGTTGCTCAAGACTTGTCTAAACCTAGGCGAGTTTATAGTCATTCTTCAAGGTTTCTAAAATGGAGTACACTCCCAATGTTTTCAAGACTAAATTAGCTCTCTATCATGATTTCAAAATAGCTGAGATGGATTTGCATCACATTAAGTCGGTGTTTGATCTACATGCTTTGGAGAGCGTAGGAAACACTTCTATCAAGAACCTAGGACACTCTGGACTCCTCGCAGCAGCATCTATCCCTATATTAGTTCAAAGTCTTGAGTTCGTAATCACTTGCATCAAGCATTACAACTCAGCTACAAGGGAGATTCAATCAGTCAATGGCAGAATGATTTGCAGTTTGAATCTTGATATGATCGAGAAGTGTTTTTCCATTCCCCCATGGCCTAAAAGCGTCACCATCTCAAAGGGTGAATGTGAAAGGATATGGGAAATGCACAAAGACAAATACAGCAAGAATATTGCATAGAAGTGAATGAAAGAAAAACATAAGACTCTGCGAAGTCACACTTCCATGATGTCAACAAAGTTTGAAAAGGCGTCCAATGAGGTCGAAGATTTCCTTAGGTCAATTGCAGATGGTGAAGATATTCTAGAAAAGCGATGTTTTTCTATTGATGGCATAGATGCACCGAACCGGGACACAATTTCTAATTTTCTAGCGGATGTGATCGAGCTTTAAAGAAGCTTTCTTCTAGAAACTTTCTTCCCGCTTTCTTTCTATTCTTGGAATAATTATTATCCAATCTTTGAGAAGAGAAAGAAGATAAATGTAATAGTTGGAGTTTCCCGCTTTTTCTGCTGTCTTAGGTGTTCGATGTTATGGGTAAGTGCACCAAGATGGTTCCCAAAAAAGGGGCTTAAGTGGCCACTTTTTTTCTAAAATCAGGAAATACTGACCTTGGACGTGAAATTGAGGATAGCTACACTCAAAATTTTTTGATGGAACA
>VDFB02225690.1:0-22446 GCA_007258455.2 Sequoia sempervirens | reverse complement strand
AATTTTCTGAAGTTGCTAAATGTTTAGAATCAAATCAGAAGTAGAGACTGTTGAAATCTTCGAAGTTGCTGATTTATAACTTTCGAAGTGCTGATTTGAAATTATTGAAACTTGTTGATTTGAAACTTTCGAACTTACTGATTTAAAACCTTCGAAGTTGCTGATTTATAACTTTCGAAGTTGCTGTTTTAAAATTGCTGAAAGTTACTGAAACTTGAAGTATTTTCCGAGGTTGACGCTGTGAAGTTGATTTCTTCCGAAGAGCTGAAAATTCCTTTGGCTGCAAATTGTTGGAGTTCGGAGTTTTATATTCTCAAAGTTTAAATCTATCGAAGTTTGAAGTCGGAGTTATACTACTGAAGCTATTGATTTAAATTTATTTTTGCAGCCAACTCCATTCGCCAGCCGTCTCTCGTGATTTTTATTTTAAAAGGTTTGAAGTGTAATGTTTGCTTTTCGTTTTGCAGATGGCTGAAGGACAAAAAGCTAATGTTGCTGGAACAAGCAAAGCTGGAGCTAAGGCTAGGAATAATGAAGCTATCAAAGAAAACGCCTCCAGGTAGGCGATCATCAAGAGCTTGAAGAAGTCTTTCATTCCGGAGTCTAAGATCGTGTCAAAGTACGGGAATGTGACTGATACCAACCTTGGGTCCTTCAACCTCAAAGCCTTCATGCGAAGGATATATGGGCAGGGTGGCAATCTTCCGACGGAAGCATCGTAGAACATTCTGAGGAGCGGATTATATGCAGCAGCCGGGTTCCAACCAGCAGTTCGATGCCCAGAGCTGATTATGGAGTGCGCAAACTTCTACAATTCGGACCATCGGACGATTGTTTCTCCGGATGGCGTTTTGTTGGCCAACCTTGAACCTAATGCAATTGGCGAGGCATTCGGGATTCTGCCCACAGATAAAATGTTACACAAATCCAAGGCAAAAGCTGATAAGATGTATGCCACATCTTTCGAGAAGTGCGTGAAGAGAATCAACACCACTTGGATGAGAAAGCCAAAGCCTCCTGCCGCTAGGCTGCCAAAGCAAATAATTTCAGAGGAGCTGAAGCAGGAGTACTATGATATAATTATGTTGCTCAGCAGGGTTAACGACAGCCCGCAGTCATATGTGTTCGAGCCATGGATGTTCTTTTACATCAGCGTGGTGCTCGAAGGGAAGGTGGAAGTAAATTGGGCTCAGATGATCAGCGACAACATTGATGAGCAGTTTCAAAATATAAGGAGAACAAAAACATTCTACATGAGTTCGTATGTCATCTACATGCTTGCTTGGATGACTAAGTACAGAGGGTTGGCATACCAAGAGCCGATTGGGTGCGGTTTTAACCAGTTCAAGATTCATGAATCTTGTAGGCAATTACATCTCACACGCACCGCTGACTTCAAGAGGGTGAATGACGCTTTCACCATGTACATCACTAGGACCCTTCAGCGGAGACTGGAACAGAGGATATCTGAAGAGGCGCAAATGTTAATAGAAGAGTATGGGTTTTGGTTCGTCCAATTCCCAAAGTTCACCTACTTAAGACTGCCAGGGTACAACTCATACTTCTACTGACTATCGAGGTACCCCACGAACAGGATGATAATGCTTGAGCTGTCTAGGCAACTGGTAGCCTACGACAAAATTATAAGAAGGAAGAAGAAGGGAGGTTTACCCTTTCCCATTGTTCTGGGAAACTCACTCGAGGAGTGCCCTTCTTTGCAGGTAGCCAAGGAGGCGGAAGATGAGTTGCAATTCTATTAGTTAACTCTCCATACCAGTCGGCAGGATTTTGATCCTCGAGGAAAGATTGGAATAGTGCAAGGTGAGGAATACAGGCACATAACTCACTTGGAAGATTTTTGGGCAAATGCTGGAGATGAAGCCGAAATTAGAAAAAGAATGTTTTCGAGGTTGCCTCTCAAATTAATTAGAGAATGTGAAGTGGTCCCGATGCCGGATCAAGTCGAAGAAGATACCAGGCTTGTTCACCTAGATTATGAATCGATAAAGAACACTCCGATCCCACCACCAGATTGGGCTGAGCCGGAGTTTACGGACTTAGCCACCTTGTCTATTCCCGTCTTGACTTTTACAAGGACTTGGGTAGAGGAGCATGTTCGCAAATTGAGGAGAAGGTCAGTTGCCCTCACATACGACCTCATGGGTGATAGAAGGCCACCAGTGTCGGCAAAGAGGAAGAAACAAACTGCCCAGGCTGTAGAGCCACCACAGCAAGAGGAACCTGTTCAGCCGGAACCTCAGCGATCGGAGGACACATCATCTACTAAGTTGGTGACCCATTCCTCCAGCGTGCGCGAAGTCACACTGTTTGCGGATCAGAGGGTTCGAAGAGATGAAGAGCCAGAGATTGGAGAGGTTAACCAACCAATGTCGAGAGAGTTGGATACTCAGAGTGCTAATGTCCCTGAAGGTGCCAATCAGCCGGATGAAGGGGAAGAGACGGAAACAAATACCCACTTTGATTGTGCTTTCGAGGAGGAAGACGTCATAGAGTCAAGGGTTGGAGCTCATGAGGAGAGTGATCAACACATTGAAATAATTGAGCCTCAACAAAATGTTGCTCGAGAGGAGGTTTGTGAAGTGGAGGCAACTGAAGAGCAGCCCCTTATTGTTTACGACGTTCAGTGTAATTGGCTCTCACACGCAATAAGGAGGGATCAGGATGATGATGCTGATCTGGCAATTGAGATGGAGGAGCTTCTAAACAGAACAAGTAAGTCCCCAAAAAGGAAGAGGGCAAGAAAGTATTCGAAAGTGGAGACTAATCAGGCTGGTTCACGCACCCTCCATATTGCCGTTCCAAGGGAGGATCATGATTTGAGTGACGCAATGCCAGAGAATTACACCGTCACCACAATTGATTTGGGACGTCCTTCTGGAGTGCAAGTGGTTGAAGAAGTTGAAAGCTCATTCCAAGCGTTGAGGGACAGGCTAGTGAAAAAGGAGGGAAAGTATAAGAGATTGAAGAAAGAGCACAAGGCATTGGTTGAATATGTGCAACATCTAGCACGTCCGGATGCTCAGGCGAACCCAGCAGTAGAACTTCCACCGGAGTTGCCACAAGAACCAATCAGTGGGCTTGAAGAAGTGAAGAGGGCTGTCCGAGAGGGAGATAAATGGATAAGCAGTGTTCGCAGTGAGGCGGAGAAATTCATGGCTGACCTTGTCTCCTCTTTTCAGAGTGCATCTAGTATCCTTTCACGCTTGGATGGTGTTGAGCAAGCTTGGGGTGACACCCATATTTTCCAGGACAAGACTATTCCTTGCCTTGTTGTTCTGATGCGTGTTCCTACACAAACTTTGATAAATGAAGGAGTGATCCAAGCTGGAGACAGGTATGATTTCCTTGGATGGCATTCGGCTGCATTCACTAGGAAGGGCTTCTTTGACACGGCAGCTACGAAATCTTCCAAAATCAAGAAGGGAATGAGGAATATCCACGAGGGCATCCTCAACACATTGGATGCATTGTTCGCCAGGAGGCTAACTCATGAGGAGGTAGAGGTGGAAGGATTGAAGGCAAGGTTGCAGCCTTTCTTCTCTGAGATGAGGACGTTCTCCCAGCTTGACTTTGAAAACATCTCCACATTTTCAACAATTATTCAAAGCACACAGGACTCTATTGAGACTTGGAGAAAGTCTTGTGATCGATGGGAGCAAATGGTGGGTATCCTTGAATATCAGCTCAATCTTACTCCATCGATTTCTGAGGAGGAAGTTGATTCAGTGCTGGCCCGATTCATAGCTTACGCAGTCAGAGAAAAGAGCAATGGGAACGCGGTTATGGACGAGAATCTTCTAGAAGGATAGTGGGCATTAATTGCCCATGGTGGTCAAGGAGGAATCTGCTATTTTTGGGATCATTAATGACACCACTCCTCCACCTTCTGGGGGTTTTTAGGGTTATTCTTGTCTAGGGCTGAGGTGGCTCGATCTGAGCCCTCCATTGTAATTTGATCTGGACCATCCGTTGAGATTGGCCAGCTATATAAAGGGGAGTCCCCTCATTTGTACAGTAGTAGTTAGCAATCAGTTGATATCATAGCAGAATAGAGAGTAGACATTTTTGAGTTAGAATAGTTTTCATTGCATTGTTTGAAGAAGGGGAATTCTCCCTTTGAGAATTTTTGTAAGAGATTGTCACGAAGGCTAATCATAATAAAAGCATTTCATTGATGGTGAATTCAATTCCGCATACTTTGGTTAGCTTTAGGAAATTCGTACTTCAAAGCTAAATCATTCGCACAAAATCCCTTTCAAAGCATATATCGGTTGTTTATTGCAAGTATCCTGAACAATCGTGTAAGTCCCCTCGTAAGAAAACAACAAAATCACATCGAACCAATTGAGTCTATTCGCATTAAAGGAACCTTGGAGTTGAAAGCATGATCTTACTTGCAATCTTAGCATGTTGAATACTTTGTTCAAGAGAGTGCTAGGGTATCGGGTTGGGAAACTTCTTATCTCTCAGGTTGGTGGATGTCAGATAAAACCATCGCCAACACGCACTAATAACTAACTTGTTGAATGAATATATATTATGACAATATGTTACCTCGGAATTTACATATACACATATTTATACATATACATGAGTACGTATAGTGAAAGTATGCTGACTGGCTCACAGTATACGAACGTATAATCAAAAATGTAAAAGTATAAACATGTATAGATGTAAAGTTAAATATATTTATATATTTAATATTATATTAAAGTACGTATATAATATAGTATTTACAAAATATAAATATGTATATGAGATTATTTAAATTAATAATTTAAATAATTATACATAAATATATAATGTAAATTAAAACTATGTTATGTAAATACTTTAATATAATAAATATATATATAGATGTGTTTAAATAAAAGATTTGAAAAACAAATGGAATTTAAATCAACATTTTATTAATATTCAAAAAAAGAAATGAGAATTTAGGAATATGTCGATTTTCTTTGAAAATGAGTATTTCATTTGAAAATCGAAATCAAATATCTTTGTTATTTCGCCAAAGTTCAAAATATTTCCTGTGGACTATTTCAAAATGGTGGAGTAAAATAAATTCGAAATAAAAGCCATGCCCGTTAAAATGGCGGATGAAGTGAAAAACGCGCAGGAAGAATCGCGCGACCTGGCCAAGCAACTGAAAACGGCCGAGTAAATTCATGCATAGCTTAAATGAGGATGTGGACGCCATTGAAACTGGGAAATAGTCTTGTTTTAAATTCGTCACATAACCTACCTGTTGAATCGCGCTAAAACCAGGAGGTGTCACGTTTTTGTGAACTAAGCATGTGCGAATTGAAAAATGCATCATTGTTGTCAGTTAATGGAGGTCGAAACCCTCTCCAATAAGCAACACGTTTCTTCTTTGAATCTTTCCAAGCTCTGTTGGCAGCACTGGCACCATAGAAAGAGGAAACAGTTAAAATTCCAACTCTATATAAACCTGCGAATGTTCATTCATAACCCACGAATTTACAATCAAGAAATTCATACTGTTTAATCAAGAGTGTGGAGCATTTTTCAGTTGAGAGGGAATTCACCATTAGTGAGAAAGACTTTAGTCTTTAGTTGTTAAGAAAGCTATTATGTTCGTATTGAGAGAAGCACTCACAGAGTCTGAGAACAGCAGCTTGGAACTGTCAAATTGCTGAATTGGGAATTTGCTACAGAGTCAGTTGGATATCATTTGGTGGTAGGCAAAGAGAAGAAGTTTACTCTTTTCTCCAAAATTCTAAGGAAAACTCTTGCCAGGCAGTAAACTCTTACCAGGCATGTCAACCTTTTCCTTTCTATGCTTTCAGTAATTCATGTATTCAGATGTTATTCTGTGTCTTGTCCTTTGACTAAAAAGAACTGAGACTGAAAACTGATTTACTTAGAAATGAATAAGAAAGAATTAAAGTTTGTCAGCATAAGATAAATTGTGAAATAGGATGTTTTATGCATGTACTCTTCTATTGGTTTTTGCTTTCATTAGTGTACGGATTACACTAGGCAACGAAAAGAAAACTGCATAATCTGTATTGACTCCATATATGGAGTATATGCTTGTATTTAGTTACTAGATATTAGGAATGAATCGAGAGCATTTAATGAGTTACAAGTTACAACTAGATACTAGATAACTTAATCAAGTTATTGTACCCCTAGGATGAGAGTATCCTGTATAAGGGCGTTGGTTGTAGGATCTTATTAAAATGTTCTCCGATCCAGTAGTTAGATTGTTGTAGGAAGTCTAGGGTACGGACTACCCCGATAGACCAACCTACGCGTAGAATAAGATAGCCTCAAGTCAAGTTGAACCTGGCTAGTGTAAGTGACAAATGACCTACATTCTTCATTGAATGTGAACACTTTGGCCAAAGTAGTGTAAGGAACCATTTAGATGTAGTACTACACTGTCAGTTCACCGTGATCCCGAAATACATCCTAGTTCGAGAATTGTCGGTTGCACGGAAGCTAGCTTTGTAGGATCACAGCACTATGTCCAATTGGTAGTCATTAAAGGTTACCCAACCAATCTCTTCTTCGAAGGGAGGGCCGTTCATTGCAAACTGATCGTGCGGGGGACCGCATTATAAGTCCGTGGTTGGCGGAAAAGCGCCCGAGTGATGTTTCTCCTCCTCAACATCCGACTGATGATCCAAGACTTGACAGGACGAACTCCTGAACCTTCTTACTTCTATTGGTGCCAAAAGCCTTCGGGCTATGTATGTATATTATTCTTCTTACTTTGTAATTTCATTTGGAATGAAATAATTAAAAGTTGCAAAAGATGTATCTTGTTTATGTTTTTGAAAAGAAATTTTTTATCTTTATAGCATTGTTCTTACTTATTGTGATTGAATTCTAAAGTTTTAAACTTATCGTACAAGTGTGTTCGTTACACCAAAACTCGCCTCTAAGATGAAACAAAACCTCTGAAATCAAAACCCACAAAAAATATGTTTACAGCTTGTTATTCTTGCCAAGACCTTTGATTTCATAGCTAGGAGTGATCTCTCACACTCGAAACCATGGCTGGAGAGTTCAACCAGTTTCCTTCCCGTGAAAATTATGCATTACCAAAGTATCGACCAAAATGTGTGTGTTTTTTTTTCTTTTGTATCTTTTCCATTCAATAATAAAGTGACATTTTATAAAATAATGTCTTTGCTCTTTTTTTTTAATATTTCCATAGTCACTTTATAATTTCTCATATCAAAATAAAATGACTTTCTATATAGTCCACTTTTGAAATAATGCCTTTAGTCATTTTTATAACACCAAATAAGTGACTTTATAACATTTCACTTGATTTAATTAAATTAATCGATTAAAGTCATCCTTTAGAACTTAAATTAATTTTTGGGACAACTTAATCAATTAAATTAATTTAAGTCACTTAACCATAATTTTGGGGACATTACATCTTGAGACCCCCATTACAAGTTACAAATTAAAATAAAATGAACTTTAAAACTTTCCACTTGCAAATTGGGCTTTAAGACCCCCATTGCAAGTGACAAACAAATTTTAAAAACTTAACTTGTAATTTGCGTCTTAAGACCCCCATTACAAGTGACATGTAAAACATAAAGACCTTAACTTATAATTCAGGTCTTGAGACCCCCATTACAAGTGATAACAAAAGAAAAAGTGGCTTAAAAACCTTTTAACTTGCAAATCGGGCTTTAAGACCCCCATTACAAGTTACATGAGTTTTATAAAGTGATTAAATGCTTTCACTTGCAAATCGGGCTTTAAGACCCCCAATGCAAGCGATCAATTTAAAAACACAAAAATTGACTTAAAAAGCTCATAAAGTGAATTCGGGTCTTGGGGACTTGATTGCAAGTGAATTTATCACTTGCATTTTAGAACTTGAAACCCCCACACTTGCAGTAAGGTCTTCAAAACCCGAAATTGACCAAAAACACACCAAAAATGACTCAGAATTTCACGAAAACGAACGAGTGAAAGAAAAATGTTGGCCAAAAGGACTATAGAACCAAAACTTAAAATGCCCAACCTCTGTACCTCGTAATACATGCCTTGAGGCCTAAAAATGTCAAAATTTTGATGGGTTATCTCTGATTTTTGCATGTCAAAAATCAGGGACAACAAGCCCAACCAGTTTGAAACAACAGCAATATATCTTACATGAATAATGAAGTATATGTTGGTGCAAGTTTGAAAACACATGTTCTTTGCTAGTAAGGATCCATTCAGGTCTGATATGAATTTGCAATTCTGGGTAAACTCTAACCAGCTTAGTAAACCACCCAAAATCATGCAAATGTAATGAGATACACCTCCAATGGTATGTAACCAGCTTTATTAACCCCAGACGCCATCACCCAAGCAGGAATAAGCAAGAAAAGGAAGACAATTTCACTACGCTATCATGCCTCGTCTTGGAAGTGGTACAGCCTATACGTAGCCATACAGATCTGCAACACCTCTCAAACTCCTTTGAACCAACAATGAGAAAATGAAATAAGAGGTGGTCAGGATTTAAGAACAATATTCATCTGTTTTGAAGGCTTTATGTAACAGCTCCCAACGTGCTACCAATGATTTCCAATTTTTCCTAGAATTGTACAGCCCAAACATGCACTTGACAATGGGGTTTTAAAACTTTGATGTGAGCAGAAAATTTTCTTTTGTTGAGGTGCACTCTTGCCCTCAATCACCCACCCAACTATAGGTTTGAACTTGTTTTGTATTTTACCTTTATTGAGGTGCACCCCTCACCCTAGGCATGCACCTATACATCATGCATTGACTTTTCAAAATAAATTTTCCTCCTTTATGAGATGTGTCCCCCAAATCAAATGTGCATCTGAGAATTGATGACAAATTTTGGAAAAAATACTCTCTTTACATAGGCCTGCCCTAATAATGGGTTTTTGCAAACCAATCCTTTTTCAACTTTATGAGGTGCACTCTTAGTCTTAAACACACACTTGTGAATGAAATTTATTGAATGCTTGATTTGCATTTTTTGAGGCATGTCTTCCTATCCAAGTGTGCACCTATACATTGGAATGTGATCATGAATTGCACTAATTTCCTTAAGATAGATGCATCTATATTTTCCCATGCACACCTATGCACTAGCTTTCTTTGAAAGTGCAAATTTTCTTCTCTAACTAAGGGGCACCTCTACATTTCCTCATGTGCTTGTGCACACATCCACACCTTGTATAGGCACATCTCTAATTCTTGACACACATCTTTGTAATGAAGTAAAAAAAAAACTAAGACTTGAAATATTTCCTTTGTATAGGAGTATGTCCATCTCCAAGCGCATACCTAGATACTAGCATTCATCTTTGCAAACAAAATACTATTTTATGCATATAGGTGCACATTGACAACTCAAGCATCTCTTAAAAACTTAACCATTGAATCTCGTTTTGAAAACAAACTGATCAATTTTATGTCATCTAAAGCATGTATCAAAGGTCAAGTGTGTGCTATTTTCTATGCCTTGATCATTTTGAATTTCCTGCTTTCGGTGTCTTTTGTACGTCTTCACCATGGGGCACATCTATATAAGCAATATTTCAGTTTTCAATTCCGTTTATCATGTGCAGCCTTCACCTAACACATGCACCTCAATCAACAACTTTCAACTATTGAATTTCCTCATTATGAAGTGCATGCTTGTCTGATTTTAACTTGCCTATACCCAAGTGCACTCTTAATCTCATTCTGAATAAGAACTTCTTCCCTCCTCCATGAAAACTACTATTCAACAATCCTACAAAGGTTAGAAAAGGACAAAGGATGGCAAGACACAACAAACAAGATAAGTTCTGAAAGACCTTTTCGATTAAAGTTAAGACCACTAAGGGCAATGACTTCAACTTGAAACTTGACACAATACAAAGTTTTGTATGTGTACGACACATTATAATTTGTTATAGAACTTTGTCTTATGCCAAAATTCTAGAATTGGACATCATAATCGAAAAGAAAAATATGTTGATTAAATGCTGAGTACAAGCAACAAGCTACATGAAAATACACCTTTTCCATTCATATTTTATGTAGTCTAATGGCATGCATTTAATCGTCACCCTAAGGGCCATTTGTTCATGGCTTCAAGATTAGGATGATACAATAATAATCCCTTATCAGAATTTTAAAATGAAAAATGGATATCCAAGCACACAATGGTATGAAGTTACAGAAGTGCATTGCAAATGGATCAAGCATAATTAATGCTACTTGAAACAATATTTCAATTAAAAACAGAAATAGGCTTCCACAGAAATAGGCTTCCTCCAACTGAATATTTATAGCAAGTTCAGTAAAATTTGTGTCTAGACTTGAATTACAAGATGTAAAGATTCGGACAAATTTTTTTTTGTTTTTTTGCAATGCAATTACAATTCAACAAGCACCCATTAAGGTTAGCTCTAAACCAAAACGATGCGGAAAGCAACTCTAACCAGAATGCACACCAGGATCCCAATGTGGGCAAGGTGTGAGCATTGGTCAGAGGGTCTAATGCAAATGCAAACTGGAAAGGAACTCTAACCAAGAATGCGCCTGTGCAGACGAGCATATGGTCAGAGGATCAATGCATGATGAAATCAAGTAACCCTAACCAAGAATGGCGCTGAGTGATGGCGAGCATATGGTCAGAGGGTCCCTAAACTACTTAACTGAAAGTAAATAGGCGGCAAGCCAGCCTCTTCCACTTATTCAATGGGAAATTACAAGAAATTCAAAAGAAGAATTGAGAAGTGTTGACAGTACTACTGTGCAGCTTACAATATATTAGAAAGCCTGCCAGAATCACGAGGATTAGAAACTTCCAAAGCTGTAACAATTTAAGAAACCTCTCCAACACTCTCAAACTCTTTGAATATCAACTTCTCACTCAACTACTGATTTTCTTAAGTCTGATATGACTGATTTTTGACAGAAAATGCATAGAACAGCAACACAACAACTTACTAAAATGCTCACAAAACACTCAAAACTCACCCAAATCATGTGAAACTAAATGCATTCATCTCCTAGCATGATGGCGCCCCCTAAATGATTGAGAAACCAACCCAAAAGACTCCTAATTATTTTGCACGGAATTCAAGGCACTCTTAGAAATGTACAGCCCTCAAGAAGGGGCGATTTTGCTCCATAAAATTCATGTCACAAGATAAAAATCTGAGAATTTGCATACTTGGTCGCCCTTAGCAAAGAATCTGATTGGTTAAACACCCAGAACTGCAATATTTTTATTTTCAAAGATATAAGCAAATCTTACAATCAGCTGTGATAACCAGCAACTACAAAATGAGACTGAAAATGCAAGCTAGAACTCCAAAATGCAAGATATTCAACTGAAATGCAAAACAAACCTATTGCAAACTATCCTCTCAACTAGTTGCTATCTTTCAAGCAAGAAGATGAGCCAATGCTAAGAGGTGTGCTTTCCTCGAAGCGAGTGCCTGAAGACAATTCAACAGCATAACGATGTAGTAGACAAAAAGATCTCAAATGAAGAGTTGAGGCCAGAATAAATAGATGTGAGAAGAGCCTTCTGGAACCTTCAAGAAGGGCGCCCAAACCCTAATTTTGAATTCAACACATTCCCTCCAAAAAGTGGCATCCTTTTTCCTTTTAATAAAATATTTCACTTTTATAAAAAATCCATCTCTCCTCAAGTAGGCGTCCATTTCACTTAACCCCATAATTTGACTTTAAAAATATAATTTATCTCTCAATGAAGCATTGACCCTTTAGGTCCCCTTTTTAAAAACAACATGTTGGCGTAAAATCTAACACCCACCTGGAGGTCAGGGTTTTATGGAATGACTATGTACACTACATAATGCTCTTCAAATTAGGAGGGGAAGCTCCCTCGTTGTGCTGGAATGTATGAAAAGAAAAGTAATCTAAGTCCTATCTTTTTGTTCTCAGCTGGAAGAGGCACAAGGTTAAGAAAACCAAGAACGTTGCAGCTAAGGATTTTCTGGTTTCGCAGATCATTAACTACAACTAAGCTAACTACTTTAAATCTATCCAGTTTCCTCAAGAAAACAGAGCATGAGGAAATGGAGCAGGGATGATTATCAGACGATAAACGAGTTTAGATTCTCTACTTGAAGGCAAGGTGGCGCAACTATCATCTCAATCTAAACAAGCTTATTGGGCACAAACAGATTTAAGAATTTACCATGACAATCTTATGAAACCCTATGTGGCATAACACTTGATTGAAATAGCAAAGTCTTCACAAAACAGCCTTTATCATCACAATCTCACGAAACCCTATGTGGCATAACCTTCAATTATAATGATAAAGATTCACAGAACAGATTTATCACTGCAATTTCTCGAAACCCTATGTGGCATAACGATTGATCACAATGGTAAATTTACATAAAGCAGATTTATCATCTCAATCTCTTGGAACCCTATGTGGCATAACAATTGATCTCAATGGTAAATATGCAAAACAGATCTAACTATGGGAGGAATTTACCACGCCAATCTTATGGAACCCTATGTGGCATAACACTTGATTGAAAGTAGTAAAGACTTCACGAAACGATTTTACCATCACAATCTCACGAAACCCTATGTGGCATAACACTTGATTGAAATGATAAAAGATTGACAAGACATAAAGAATCCACCATCACAATTGCATGAAACCCTATGTGGCATAACAATTCATCGAAATAGTGAAGACACATGAACAAATACCAAAAGAGCAATATTGAGGGCAAGGTAGGCGCAGCATATATTTCTCTCTCAAGCAAAGTTATTTACAAATGAGCAAAAGCTCTTATTTATATACATCAAGGTGTAGGGAACCCTAAAATCACCTTGAGTTCTCTCTGCAATGCATGCAAGCAATGCTAACCCTAATGAAGTAAACTATCTGATTAGCGAACTACCCTCAGTTTAACTGGTACAAATAACCTAATTGGACAATGTGCAAACATGCACGTCCTTATTTAAAGCAAAGTTAACTGGCCACTACCTTCAGTTAACTGGAAACCCTAACCCTAACTCCTGTGTTGATAACTCCGAGGATGAGATAAGCATGTGTTAAGTCAGCAAGTGAACTGAAGACTGGAAGTCAAGTTAACTGCTGCTCAGGACTCAACCCTAGAAATTAACTGCACGTTCTAACTGACAGATCACTCCATGTCAACTCGGTCTAACACTTCGACCAAGAACTCATCGATCTCCCTGTCATCTGGCACTTTGATACTGTCTAAAGCAATAATTTGTCTCTTCAATTCTTTGTCGCCCTCTTTTACTGTATGCATGCATTCTTTGATATCTTCAGCCGCTTTCTTGAAATTAACTGAAATTATTGAAATGTGATCCAACATAGACACCATAGAATCTCTATCAAGATATCACGAACAAGCTTCTGAAACTCAGTTTGTACAACCTCGAGATCAGCGTAGATACCATTTTCACGAAGATAATGGCACGAGATCTGAGTGACTTTGGCGGCTCCGTAAATGAAGTGATCTCTGTTCCTTTTGCAACTTAACGCTTCATTGTCAGCTGCTCTGATGAAAACCTAAATTAAGACCAATTTGGTCTCGAATTCAGTCTAGTTGAACTACCTTCTGAAAAACTTGCCCGTTGACTGTGAACACGGCTATCTTCTGACAACTTTCTCGGAAAGCTAAAATGGCTCCTGGTGAGGCTAAAAATAGCCCGTCGGAGGATTATTTTCACCAAAAATTCTGAGACATGGGTTTTGTCCGGAAAATGATTCTAAGACAACCCACAACGTCAAAATTGTGAAAAAACGCCGTTTAGCCTAACATGCAAAGACTTTTCAGTAGAGAACTGCAGGGGTTTTTAGAGCTTCTCGGGGCAATTTTTCATGAGAAAATCTGGAACATGGGTTTTATGCACAATGGAATTCTGAACAAACCCAGATGATGCGATTTTCAAAAAGATGTAATTTTAACCCACATGCAAAGAAATCTTCAGAAAAAAGCACAGAGCTTCAGAATGAAGGCTACGGGGCAATTTTCTCGAAAAAATCTAAGAAGTGGGTTTTGCTGCAAATGCTGAAATATGCGAACCCAGATGATCAGATTCTGAATATGTGTTGAATTTCTTTGACATGCGAAGAAAGTACCTAAGATGAGAAATAGAAGAAATAAGACAGAAGATAGAAAGTTTTGCTTGTCTGCTTCTGAAAAATCTGCAAATCTCTTCTTCGAATCTTTATCAAACCTGCATGCAAAGTGGAAATAAAGTCTAGAATTGACTTCCTCTGAAGAACCTGAGCTCGTAGCTTCGAAGAACGCTGAAAACGGACACCTGAATCACCTTCAGCTTGCTGGTCGCTCAAGAAGAATATGAGCTTCAGAGCAAAAGATGATGAAATAATGGACGCCATTGCTGAAATATATAGAATTTCATCTTTGAAAATTCGCATAAAGCAAGGAATGCTTGAAAATGGCGCTTGGCTTCTAATTGGACCTCATTACAGTTAACTGAAACTCGAACAAGCTAAATAAAGCACCATGTTTTAGGGTTTCCCTTTCAATCTTCAGTTGCAAACTTATTTAAAGCCTCATGCGAGTTAGACTTCAGTTAACATTCCTTGTTGAATTCGCCATCTTCATGCTTTAAATCTAAAAATAGCAACCCTTTCGGAACTTCAGTTGTCATTCCTTGTAAAGTGCGTGGCTTCACAAATTATGCTTCATCAATAAAATATCTAAACATGGCGACCCTTTTGATAAGTTCAGTTAACACTCAAATTCGCCATCTTCACAAATTTATGCTTCATCAAAATATGGCGACCCTTTTAGAACTCCAGTTAACACACAATGAAGCGCCATCTTCACTAAAACTTCACAATTTTGACCAAATTCACCATGCATGTAAACTCCAGTTGACATTCACTGATAATCTTCAGTTAAGTGGACATGCAATCAAGTTAACTCAACATGCAAGATAGTTAACTGAACATGCAAACTAGTTAACTCGATATGCAAACTGAAAGATCACTCCACATGCCAATATACGAACTGAAGATGACAACCCAGAAATCGTTCAGTCTAACTGCAGTCAGAACTCCAGTTAAGGCGTCCATTCAACTCTCTTTCGAAAATTCAAATTTGAGCTCTCAAACGAATTCCAGACTTAGCCAAATTTCATGAAAATTTAGGCTAAAACCTCTGCCGGGACCTCTGTTCATCTTCTGACACTGGTTGACTGACTTCTCCGATTGACTGGCTGACAGGTGCATTGCGGAGCTGAGTAAGAACTAATCAAAATATATCTTGACACTGCACGTCATAAAACTGACATCTGAAGGCTCAAAAATCCAAGCGCCTTTTTGAAAAGCTGCGCTTTTTTCCCTGACTTAGTCAAATTTTGACCATCTCGAACAAAGGGAAAAACAAAATCCTTCATAACCACGTTTTTATCAACTTTCGAAATTTGGATCTCGAGGTTCAACTGCTTGAAGCTAATGGATTACGCTTGACGGTAGCAAGGCGCATTCCGGCATGTCACGGTAAAAACCGGCCCCTTTCAAAGTTGCTCTTTTCTTTCATTCGGACTTGGCCATTTCTAAAGCTTGACAAAAATAATATAAAAACTTCCAGCACAGGCGGCGAGACATCTTACGATGCGGCCGAGGCGAACTAGCGGAAAGGCTGAGCGTAATACCGGACGCATTAGGCATCACGAAATCATCGGAAAGAAAGCATTAAAGGCACAGCTTGGGCACCTTTCCCACAATGTGCTCTTTTGCTTTTTCCTCTGATATTTTGACTAAGATTTGACCCAACGTTTGACCTCCGATTCAGACGCTTCAGCAACTCAGATTCACCCTCTGACGGATGCGTTGCGAAGCTTGAACGAATGTGAGATAAACATCTTGGGTGGCATTCAGCCAAAAACCTACATCTGGCACCTCAAAAAGATGGTAATACGCCGAAAACTGGCGGCTTTCTCGATTATTCAACCAATTACCAAGCTTTAAGCGCACTCAATTTACGCCGTATCTTCGTAGCTTCGAACAAAGCGAATCGTTTGGCGGGGCTTGATGACTCTTATGCGAAGTGACGTCACCGAGGATAGATATGCTGGTAAACCCTAAAAAGCAGGATCGAGCCCCTAAAAGATAGGGCGCCTATTTGAGAATGTGCTCCCTCTCCAGAAATAGAAAATTTTGACGATTTTCCTTCAAATTCTCGCTTTTCTTAAATCTCTTCAGCAACAGACTGACATAGTACTGACACCAACTGCATATTTGAAAACCCCAAAAACGACCATTTGACAACACTTAAACAAGAATATGACTCAATTAAGCAAAATGCGAGTGAAGCAAAAATTTTGGTTTTAATTTTTAAAAACAACATAAAGTTGTTATGCTAGGCAAAGGGGTGTTATAATATTAAAATATAATATTATAATGTGAAAATACTTATCTCTCCAAGGAAAATGCACCCAAAGGCCAAAAACTGAAGTGCCAGCTAAACCAACTGAAGAAGAAGACCAACTGAATTGAACCCAACCTATCCACTGCCAAAAATAGAATTTACTAAAAATAGTAAATTCATGAAGTTGCTCGGAATGCCAAACTGACCATACCACCATGAAGCTCTCTGAAAACCCAGAAAGAATCCGCAATCTGATTTCCAAACTTCAAGCAACAACCTCCTCAAAATTAGGAAACCCTAATTTCACCATCCGAGAAGCCTACGGTTCTCCGAAATAGGCCAACGGTCAACTGAAACGATCACATTTGAGAAGGGGACATTACACAAGAATAATTTTGTTAAAACAATGCAATATGCACAACATATGCAAAATACTTAACATTTATACAATATATATGAAATTATTTTTGGACAAAAAATGTCAAACTTTATATGGTAAGGTAAAAGTTTAATACAAACAAAACTTGTATGGTTCAAACCAGAATTTTAATGTTGTTGAGTTTATATATTTTGTCTACAAGGAATTCAGTTAGCGTATGTATATAGCAAGAAGTTGACCAGTGCAGATTATTCATGGAATTGATATTTTCAATATTACATATTTAGATCTAAAGCTTCTTTATTTCACTAACAAAATATGTTTTCAAGATTATTAAAAGCAATAACTTTTGGACTACCTTGTTTGAAAAATAATGCTAGTTGTGTCCAAAGTAAATGGGAATAAAATTTTTCATTAAGATAAATGAGATAAATAACATTTTATGATAAATGCTTGAAAAAGCAGAAATTGTGACTTTTGAGTTTAGCTAGTCTGCCCCTTCAAATTTAATGCAGCAGCTATAGCTTCTTTTGAGTCTATCCATCCCACTCTAGAGTTAGAAAAGGAAGAGCTTAATTACCCTCCACTGAGGCTCAATTTAAAACCCTCCGCTCAGAATAAGGAATTTGTGTGTTTTAAGAGTTTATTTCTATATAAATTTGTTAGGCTTCAAGTGAGAGAACAAAAGAAGATGCATACATGTTTATGAGAGTAAGTGAATGAGTGAGAACCTGCTCCACATGTTCCATTCCTTTTGCTAGGAGATCAGAAATCATGGCATGCCAAATTCTTTTCCCTCTAAAATAAAGACCTGATTCCTATATATTTCAAAAAGGACAAAGGCATAAACTTATACAACATGTTGATAATGATCTCTGTATTGATGACAATGAACATATCACATTCTTGCAAATAATTCAACATTTGATTTTAAATGTAGATAAACATTTTCAGCTATCTGATAGAGATCAAATAATTTTCTTTCTTTAAAAAACATAATACATCTATGCAACCTAGTAAAATAGAATAAAATCACTAACAATAAACAATCCAAATACTTCAATGAACTCAATCTAAGAACATCATACAATTTATACTTACGATATTGTTGGTGTTTTAATTTATCTTTTACAAGACAACACAAACTGGAATAGTATGTGAAGATCAACCTTTCTTCAAATTATGAGGAGAAGCTCCTTGAGATCCAAACTAAACCTAAACACTTTGTTAAACTAACTCTAAACATCAAACTATAGACAAAATATATAAATATCAATGTTATACAATATCTTCTTGGGAGTTTTATATCAATGAAATGGCTGCTTGCATATATTTTTTTCCTTGAATACAAGCACCAAGCTGATAACAACCATGTCTTGTAAGAAAGATTTAATAAATTTTATGGATGAAACAACTAATATAAGCACAACAGCAACATCTTACTAGCTAAACACAGAGACCAACATTTCAATACACACAATATAAAAACACATAGAAGACACTTGATTCCAAGTATTAAATTTGAATAATTAAGTGGTATACAAAACCATGGCCTAGATAGACAAATAACCTAGATACAAAGATTGATGGAAAAATCCCATTTTAATTCAATCAATGGAATTACAAATGCAAGTTCAACAATAATTTTAAAAGCATATGTGTAGAATACATCATCCTTTCCCATCACTTGTGTCCAAAGCACTTATTTATAGGTTTACAAAGAATATAATTCTTTTAGATTTCAAGGTATCCTGCAGAAAGTGATGTTAAAAAGCGAACTTCTAAAAGGATTAAAGGAACTTTACAAAGAAAAACTATTTCCCAGAAATAATACAAGTAAAGATCTAAAATAGGCCCTTCAACCTTTGCCCAAAAATAGAACAACCAAAAAGCGGACCTATGAAAAAATAGTCATCACCAAAAAAGCAATTTCTGTGATGTCTCATAACCTGATATTTTTGGATTTTACAAATTTTACATGAATGAATATATCCTCCACACTTTTTTATCACCTAAATCTAATGTGGTGAGGTGAGAGCATCACAGTGATTAAGACACTTATTGGTAGGCTAAACAGTTCTACAATGAATGCACAGAAATTTTAAATAATTAACCGTAATGTAGCATAGCCATCTAGACTTACAAATTCAAACTGAAATCTAGAGATTGAACTACACAAATGATTACAATTTGAATGATAAAGCAATGAGAACTCTTCAATATTTAAATCTTGTTGGCATTTAAATTTACTTCACAGGCATTTGAAGCAGGCAATGCATATGATAAAATTGCTCTTCAAATTAGGAGGGGAAGCTCCCTCTTGTTGATGGTGTAAAAGAAAGTAAATTAAAACTAATTTGCCTATCTTTTTGTTTCAGCTAGAGCACAAGGTTTATAAAATACAAACGCCGCAGCTGAGATTTTTTGATTAAGAATTCCAACTACAACTAACTTTAGCTAAAGACGTTTCTAATATCTCAAGTAATACGCAAAGCAAGAGAATTAGAAATGAACAAGGTTGATTCTTTGACAAAGTGCTTCAATGAACTCTTTCCCAACATACACCTACTTACTTTCAATGTAAGCTGAAATTAAGTTCATAAAAGCATAACACAATAAACAAAAATCTGAGACGTTATACCAAGGCAAAGGAGGCTCATGATTTTATTTCTCAAACTTCTGGAACAAAGATTACACTAAACACATGCTTGGAACAAGAAATTGCAGCTAATGAGGCTTGCAATCTTGTTCTTACACAAAGAGAACAGCAATTACAACAACTACTTGTTGGCTAAAAGAGACTCAACAATTCGCTATCATAAACACAATTGAACAACACTCAATAACAAATAGAAGGCACTTAGGCTCAGCGTTTTGTTATCACTAACATGGTTAAAGAAAACTAATGAGCAAAGGCTCTTATTTATAGGCAAGCAAAGGAGTAGGGAACCCTAAAATCTCCTTGCTTTTATAATCTAGGGCTTGCTCAGCAAGCAAGCTTTATTTCTAAATTTAGAAAGAAGATAACATCTACCACCTAAGAAAGCAAGAAAAGCAGGAAATGCCAACTATTACAATTTATCTTCTTTCTCTTCTCAAAGAATGGATAAGAATTACTCCAAGAATAGAAAGAAAGTTGGAAGAAAGCTTCTAGAAGAAAGCAGCTTTAGATTTCAATCACATCTGCTAGAAAGCTAGAAATTGTGTCCTGATTCGATGCATCTACACCATCAATAGCAAAGTTGCGTTTTTCTAAGATATCCTCTCCATCTGCAATTGATCTCAGGAAATCTTCAACCTCATTGGCCGCCTTTTCAAACTTTGTTGACATCATCAAAATATGACTCATTCTCCCGCCAACTGGATTGCTGCCATCACAGCCGCGAACAACATTCTGAAACTGATTTTGCACTTCATTGAGTCCGACATAGGAACCATCTTCATGACTGTATCGAGAAGGAATCTCAGTGACAAACTCTTGGATGAAAAGAAGAGCTTCGATCACCCTTTGTCTGTAGGCAATGAACTCCTCGGATATCCTCTCGTAAGTTTTGACCTTGAAGACATGACGCTCTCTCCAAGCAAGGATCTGCCTCTTGTGTTCTTTTGAGACCACTGAACCATAGGCTGTATCTAAATCAGCAATGATGATTTCATGCCTTGATTTTACCTCTACCATTGACTGTTCAAACCCTTGAATACCTTGATGCAGCTCATGAGCGTTGTCTCTCAACTGAAACTTTTGTGTTAAGATCTCCCTTCCTCTGACAATGAAACTCTCAATCCATTCTTGAGTTTCCTTCCCATAAATGACTAGCTGTCTCAACTGATGATGATCAGCTGGCGTCTCTAAAACCTGGGGCAGCAACTGAGTAGCCTGTGAAGTACCCTAGACAAGGTTTGAAATGAAGAGCCTGAGTTGTCGTATTTCAGCCTTGAGGGCTGCTTTGTCTTCTCCATCCTTGATCACTCTTTCTTGAAGGCTTTTAGACACAACTCTGAACAAATTGACATCCGCATGTCTGGTAGTTTTACCAAGATTAGCCTTGATCATCACGAAGTCGTCCATATCAACTTCATCTCTTTTCTTGTCCTCTGGGGGTATTGCAGTCTCCATGACTATCTCACCATCAGGATTCCTATCAAAGTGAACTTGCTTCTTTGCTTTCTTCTTAGGAGGTTCCTAATAGATGTTATCAAGGTCATCAAAATTCACCAGATATGAAGGTCTTCTTCTTACCCTTCCCAAGGAGCTCTCAAGCCAAGACATGGTAGTATCTTTGCTAACTTCCTTGGGAGGTACAATTGTAATTTCTTCATTATCTTCAATATCTAGGTCAATGTGGATTGGTGAAGACCCTGTCAGTGGTATAGAATCGTGTGCTACGGGCGCTTCTTTTGTCTCCTTCTGAGGTATAGGCTCTTCTGGAGGAGCTTCTGCTTCAACCGTCGATGGCTCTTGTATGACTATACCTGAGAAGTCTAGCCTCCTTACATTTTTGGTCGACCTGCTGCCCTTCACACCATCTTGAGTCTGACTTGCGCCTTTCCCTTTTGATTGTGCTCTGGAAGAGGAGGGAAGTGATAGTTGTCTCTATGAATGGTCTTCTTCAGATGTTCTAATCTTCTCAGTGGTTCATGTCAAAGTCTTCGAGGAAGGGCTGATCTTCAATTAGCTTCTAAGCATGCATGAGGAAGTAACACATCCTCATCATCATCGACAATCGCCGATATCCTTTGATAGGCAATCTTTCATCTGGTGAAGAGTGAGCCTACTGTAACTACGCCTCTGTACCTCAAACTCACCTATACAATTGGCCCAAAAATCTTCAAGGGCAGGTATGTGAGCATAGTTTCTCTCAAGTCGAGCAGCATAGACGCCATGAGGATCATACGATCGTCTCTTACTGTAAGGTTTGAGACCAAGTTTTTCTAACACATCTCCCTGGTTTTAGCATCTGCTACTATCCTACATGTATAGATTCTCAATCCCAATGGAAAATTGAGAGCGGGTTTCTTTCTATTCCTCAAGAGCGTGTGGACATCATGTGTCTGCCTTAAGAACTCCATGAAGACAACTTCGTTTGATGGGTACCTTGGTAGCATGAGTGGGTTTCCTAAAAAGCCATAGACTCTGAGATAGGTGAAAGTAGGAAATTGTATGAACCATCTGCTCATTCCGCCATCGCTGCCCTGGCATTTGAAGAGATATGAACATGCAATTCATTGTCCAGGTCCCGCATTGTGTACATCAAGAAAGCCTCATTCACCCTCTTGTAGGGATGCAATGACTTTGTGAATTCCAACTGAGGATAGTAGTTGTAGATATGTTGTAGGCTCAATGATCCCTCAGTGTTCAACCCTCTGAATTGACCTTGATAGGCCACCAAGTAGACCAGGTAAGAAACCATATGGAACTCATGAATCTGGAAATATTCTATTATCTGCTGATGAAGGATGTCACTAATCAGAGTGGCCCAATCATAGTACTCAATCTTCTTCATGATATGGGGTATAACGTAGAACATCCAAGGCAGAAACTTGGTAGCATCTTCTAATCCAGTGACCCTATTGAGAGAGGTGATTATGATAGCAACTTTGTCCTTGAACTCTCCTGGCCCGACGTTCTTGAGAGTCTTATGTTTTCCTTCATCC